>PVKU01003091.1:0-194175 GCA_004027475.1 Anoura caudifer | reverse complement strand
AATGGAGCCATTTCTCTCTACACTCTAAGTCTGACATCAGTTTGTATTAGACTAGGAAAGGTCAGGGGTATTGATTTTGGAAGACTTATGCAGTTTTTCAGTAACCCTAAAGCCTGATGTTTTTTGGTTAATATAACTTGGAGAAAAACAGTCTATGTCTTGGGAGCAAATACATATTTATTTTATGTTTCTGTGGGACGAAGACATCTACCTTTATTTATAGAGTTTGTATGCTAGACTATATTAAGGTGGAGGAGAAAGTTATACTAAAAAAGAACAGGTAAATGTCTATCACCTAATAGGCTTTAATTTCACATAAAATGCCTCTTCATTCCCCAGCCTCTTTTAATTCCCTGAAGGTCAATGCCCACCACAAATACAAATGCAAATATTTGTTTTTTTCCTTTGGATTAAAAAATCTCTAAAGGGCATTTCAAATGCATTTCATATTCAAAAATAATGCTGAATGTAACCTTAAGAAATATCTCAATCTATAAAGATTTTTTAATGTGTCTGTTTATTCACATTCACTGCTGATCAGATTGATGGTTTTTCTGATTCAAAAATACCCTACAAAGAGGAATATTTGTGCTATTTATATTATATATTCATAGAATATATATAATATATAGAATATTATTACTTAGAACTGGTTACAAGTAAAGAAAATATTTTAATATTTATTTAATCATAATATTTTCACCTGGGTATATATCTAAAATATTAACTCTATAATGATAATACAATTATTTTTCATATTTATCTTATGTTACTTGTTCATCTTAAGATACAATTAAACCCTTCATCCAGCCTATAGGGTCTGCATGATCTGGTCACAGACCACCTCCTTTTCTGTGCTCACGTCTCTTCCCTTGCTCACTCCCTCCCATCAACGCCGGCCTTCTGCACTTGTGAAGCAGACAATCGTACCCTCTGCCTTGTGTTTGCATTTTCTGTCACTAGCCCTGGAGCATCCTCTCACCCCCACCCTACACCCCACACATGTTCACATAACTCGTAGCCTCACTGGATTAACATCTCTTTTCAATTGTCCTTTTCCCAGAGAGGCCTTCCTTGGCCACCTAATTTAGTATAACACCCACATCATATTTACACATGCCGTATTAACTTTCATGCTGGTTTTATTGCTGTTTTTCTTCACTGGAATGTCAGGAGAACATAGAGGAGAAAAAAAATGAATTTTGTTTGGTGCTGTACCCACAGCAACAGGAATAGTGCAGACACACTTATATACGTAGTAAATATTTGCTGAAAGAAGAGAAAGTGGTCACTCAGGGTACTGAGTATGCTTACATTAGCTCATTGAAGGCTTCCAGGACCCTTATAGTCAGTAAAAACCCACAAGTGAGGAAAAGAGGGCAGTTGGGGTTGTCTATAACTCAGGCAAATGGGTAACCACTGAGTATCTCATCTTTTTTGTGTAAGTTTCCTTTCTGAGGTCACAGAGAAACATAGAGGAGACAAGGATGAAAGGAGAGTCATGACCACCTGAGCTCCACCACCAGCATCAGAGGAAGAGAATAAGCCAGCTCAAAAGGACCTAGGTTGACAGGTTGTATATGAAAGTCAGAATTTACCTTTTCCACTCTTAGAACACAGAGCATCTACTCAAGACCACTGAAAAGTTTCCAGATGGTTTTCAGAAGTGTTCACATTTGGTGTCAAATATATTTCTTGAGTTCTCCATATCCAGCATTTAAATATCAACCAAATAACATACTTAACACACTTTATGTATATTCTTTGAGAAAAATGAAAGCACATTGTTCTAAAACAAAAAAAGACTACAAATATAATAACATAAGTGCTCTTTATACACAAGGATTTTGGAGAGCTGTAACAGTATTTAATCCTGGGAAACAAAGTAGGAGAAACTCTAGCCAAAATCTCCATACTGGGTGAAAAAAGGCCCCTACAATCTGATTGTTCATCCTCATTTTTAAAGTCTCCACCACAGTTTTCATTGTTCTAAACAAAGGCAATGTGTCCACATGTGTTCTGAAGAAAAAATTAAAAGTATCTAAGGATTTTATTACATTCCTGAAAATAAAGGTTATGTTGTAGTTTACTTAGAAAATGCATGAGCAGCTACGAGAGGGCTATGAAAATGTCCATGGTCACCCCTGGCAGGACAGTTCTGTGTGTACTTTGATCAGTTAGTACTGAGACTCTCCTCATGTTTACCCATGCACTCACATTCCTGCCCCCACTATAAACACTGAGCAGTTTAAAATTTTTACCAACTAAGTGCATCTCTAGTGGAAATGTGCATCACACTGATGAAGTCTTTGGGATACAAACAATAGTAGTTAGGTGAAGTTAAAATAGGCAAACAGTAACTACGTGATAGAGTGCTCCTGTCAACAGGGGGACTGAAGACGCAGTCTGAAAAATAGGTGGGTTACAAATGAGGTTGAGAGGCTCGAACTCCATTCAAGCCATGCGATAGGCAGAGCCTATTTGCATTACTGAGTCACAGCCTAGACCCTACTGGCGCTCCAAGCAGCACTGCCTCGCATCCTCCACCTCCAGGAATAAATTCAAATATATTTCCTATTCATATGGGTTAGTTCCCCAGAAACAGTCTCAAATGGCAACATTTAATTGGCCCTGTTTCTAGTCTCTGGGTATCAGAGGTCAGAAAGAGAAGGTATCCAAAGAGAATATCCAAGGAGAAAGTCCTGCAGAAAGTCGGGCTCCAACGTGGCAGTGTTTTTTCCTTCTGAGTCCACACACCTCCTGCAGTCCTGTCAGTGGCTACAAATCTTTGGCTTTCAAAGTACACTATAGTTCTGTCAGCCCTGGAGTCACCTAGGGCTGAATCACTGTGGGGATTTCATAAAGATGCACAGACTATGTGAGCAAAAATAGGTAATTCTGTACTATACTAATGAATAGTTTCACAAAATTAATCAAGACAGGAGATAGAGAGGGAGAGAGAAATGAAAAGAAAAAGAGACAAAGAGAGAGAAAGAAAATTAAAAAAATTATACCATACTATCTAAACCAAAGACGGATTTGAACTGAAAGCAAAGTAATAGCAGTTTGTAATGTATGTACATGCCATGTGGTATAGAACTCATCCAAGGCTGGTATTTTATCATTGAGTAAATGTACATAAGACTTAAACTAGTGTTGTGGCTGAAATCTGAAACTCACTCTAATAACAGATGTAAAAGAGGAATATGTTACCCCATATGCCATCAAAATTGTCTTTGGGTTCCTTTATACCTTAAGGTATGTTATCTAACTCTGAGAAGACAGAATGAGAGAATTAAGCTTTTGAAACTAATTTCCATAGTTTTGTGTTTTCAATCCCAAATGCTAATGATTTTCTAAGGCAGATTTTATCTATGAATTCTATTTATTGTAAGTGCTCATTAGCATTTGGTAGCTAATGTATTATTTATTCATATTAAGAAATAAAATGCAGAATATGTGTTGGGTTCTCTGATTATCAGCAGATAGCTCAATCACATTCTGAAAATAATGTTGCTCACAAACTTTTATGTTGATTATAGGTTTTTGTGAACACAACATGTTGTTTTAAAAAATGCCCTGACCTTTTTTCCAGATAAAGCAATAGGTATAGGCCAGTAATATTTATATAGATTAAGAAATGCCAACTTCTTTGGGTTTAATAGCTGTTCCTATGGGGGGTTTGGTAGCTAACTGTAAACCATCAATCTTTAAAGCTTGGGGAAATCATGTTTATTTTTTTATTGTTTAACTTTCTAGGTTGTCATTGGATCTCTCAGAATTAATTAAACATATGAATGGCCTAAGAGTCAGATGAAAACCAATATAGTACTAATTAAAAAAGAACAAACAAGAAAATCTATTGCAAAGGATACTAAAACAGGTCATCCAAAGGTCTAAAAACACCCATTATTTGTGCTCTCCCTGACTCATTATTCACATGGTCCTGCCCTTCCAGCCCTGTTAAAATTTCCAGGAAAGCCTTTCTGATTCCTGGCTGAATCTTCTCTATTCCCATCTCTTGCCCACTGCCCTTCAGGATACCTCCTTGAGACAGTTATATTACTGATTACTGTCCTTTTCTGCATTACAAGTTTTACCCAAAAGGTAGTCAGTTTCACAAATACCCAGAGTTAATGCACTGCCAAAACTCAGCAGGTTTTTCTAGTTTTCTAAATACATTTGGATAATGCCCTGCCTGGTGTGGTTCTGTTGGTTGAGTACTGCATAGGGGATTTCTCTTACCTCTAGAATGGGAGCCTGGGTCCCTGTCCTAATTGCTCATGTCAGATAATCTCCATGGGGAAATTCAAAGTGTAAAAAAGTTTCTTTATTACACTTCGGAAAACTGCTTGAATACAAGCTACATATAAATAAGTAAGCCAAATAAACTACATTACAAATACAACACCATCACTTATCTTGGTCATACAATTTATGAGTTACATACTTATGAATTCTAAGCTGTATTGTTCCCAGTCAGAAGCTACATCCTACTCAAAATTGCTCTGGTTTCTCAGTTTTTCTGTATTTACAATTTTCACAAGGTTAAGTTTTATAGGCTACATATAGATCATAGTATGTGCTTGACACTGATAAAAGCATTTCATACATATTTGATCAGCTTAACACTTATAATGTTACCTACGCAAAGTAACTGTTGTTCTTTCAGGGGCTACTGAAATTTCTGCTTTGCTTATGCTTGACAATAACTGTGTATATAACTGACACTTGGCAACTGTGAGCATCCAAAACTCTTTTTTTAAAAAAATATTTTATTTTAATTGTTGTTTAAGTACAATTTTCTGTCTTTTACTCCCATCCCAGCCCACTCCCCAGCCCTCCCCACCTCCCTCCCATTTCTACCCCAACTAGTTTTTCTCCATGTGTCTTTTATACTTGTTCCTGTAAACCCTTCCCCTTTTCCCCTGATCTTCCCTCCCCTCTCCCCTCTGGTCATTGTCAGCCTGTTCTCTATTTCAGTGTCTTTGGTTATATTTTGCTTGTTTGTTTGTTTTGTTGTTTAGGTTCCTGTTAAAGGTGAGATCATATGGTATTTGTCTTTCACCACCTGGCTTACTTTGCTTAGCATAATGCTCTCCGGTTCTATCCATGCTATCACAAAGAGTAGGAGCTCCTTCTTTCTTTCTGCTGCATAGAATTCCATTGTGTAAATGTTCCATAGTTTTTTGATCCATTCATTTACTGATGGGCACCTAGGTTGCTTCCAACACTTGGCTATTGTAAATTGTGCTGCTATGAACATTGGGGTGCGTAGGTTCCTCTGGTTTGGTGTTTCAGGGTTCTTAGGATATAATCCTAGCAGTGGAATTGCTGGGTCAAAAGGCAGATGCAATTTTAGTTTTCTGAGAAAATTCCATATTGTTTTCCAGAGTGGTTGTATGAGTCTGCACTCCCACCAACAGTGCACCAGGGTTCCGTTTTCTCCACAACCTCTCCAACACTTGTTGTTTGTTGCTTTGTTTATGATGGCCATTCTGACCAGTGTAAAGTGGTATCTCATGGTTTTAATTTGCATCTCTCTAATGGCTAGCGATACTGAGCATCTTTTCATGTGTCTCTGGATCCTCCATATGTCCTCCATGGAGAAGTGTCTATTCAATTCCTTTGCCCATTTTTTAATTGGGTTGCTTGTCTTTTTAGAGTGGAGTCATGTAAGTTCTTTATATATTTTGGAGATTAAACCCTTGTCTGAAGTATCATTGGCAAATATGTTTCCCATATGGTTGGTTCTCTTTTTAGTTCAATACTGTTTTCTTTAGCCATGCAGAAGCTTTTTATTTTGATAAGATCCCATTTGTTTATTCTTTCCTTTATGTGTCTTGCTCTAGGGGATATCAGTAAAAATGTTGCTAAAACAATGCTTGAAATATCTGAGATTTTCCTGCCTATGTTCTCCTCTAAGACTTTAATGGTGTCACGGCTTATATTTAAATCTTTTATCCACCTTGAATTTATTTTTGTGTATGGTATAATTTGGTGATTGAATTCCATTTTTTTTTTTTTTGCATGTAACTGTCCAGTTCCCCCAACACCATTTGTTGAAGAGGCTATTTTTACTTCATCTTGTGTTGCTGCCCCCTTTGTCAAATATTAATTGACCGTAGATACTTGGGTTTATTTCTGGGCTCTCTGTTCTGTTCCATTGGTACATGTGCTGTTTTTATGCCAGTACCAAGCTGTTGTATCCAAAGCTCTTGATAATTCATTTCCTTACTCTACAAAGTCCCTAGGAATGTTCCCATTGTTGAAGGAAATACAAAAATTAGTGCTTCTATTATCTAGCATTACATGTTTTTTTAAAAAATATATATATATTAAAATTTTCCAATGCCTTAGGCTGCATCTTGACTTGTATTAAGTATAAGGCACACATTATAAATATGTTACAATGGTATATGAAACATGGTTCTTGCTCTTTGCAATGTATCTTTGAAGGTGCTCTTACTGTAGTTTCTTTTCTTCTTTGCTTGCCCCTGTGCTTGCCATCTGACTTGTCCACTATTATGCAAAGTCTTAAAGTGTGCTTGTATGGTAGGCTTCCTTCTTGTGCCACAAGAAGAACATATTTCAGGTGGACTTGGGAGCAGATCACCACCCACCACCAAGCCAAAGCAGAAACACTTCAGTTGAAATAATAACTATTAGAAATAAATGCTCATTATTTTTTGCCAGCAAGATTTCTGAGGCAGACTGTTGACTAGTAAAGACAGAAGATCTGGCCCCTTTCTGAACTTACTTTACATCTCTTTGTAGATCTCAGGGTTGCAGTCATTTTGACCTTCTTTCCTGTCTTCAAATGCACTAAATTTATTCTTACTTCATAACTCTTGATCAGGCTGTTCACTCTGCGTGGCCTCCCCTTTCATATGGATTGCCCTGCAGCTGCTTGTCATCTTCCAGGTTTCAGTGTAACTATTTCCCGCTCTGTGAGGCATTCTCAGACCACACTGTCTAAACGTAGACACACCTTTGCCTTTTCTCTGCCTCTATCACATACATTCATGTGCTTATCACAATTCATTATTATCTATTTGTTTTGTTATTCTATAGCTAGTCCCTTTAGATCATAGAACAAACAGTATTTTCTTCAATTTCACTACAGTGAACCTCAGAGTGACTGTTCAATGCATAACTACATAAACAAATCAACTCTGAGGAGGGGTTTACCCATATATCATAACCCACCAAGAAAACCACAAGAACACCACACACAGTTAACAAACTCACAGATAATAAAATGTGTCCAGTTTGAATAGAAACTTTTTTGTTTTAAACACTTTAATATTTTATTTTTAAAGTGCAATATATGTGATAAACATGTCTGATAGGCTGATAATTCCAAGTCAAAGCTCTGAAGGGTAGTTTGATATTTTGGAGTTTTTTTTCCCCAAAAATACTTTCCTTGGAACCTATCATTTTAGTGTTTTCTAGGTCACTGATTAAGAAAATAAAGATTTAATAATGGGAATATATTCATATTCATCAAATTCTGTTTACAAATGGTTTTAAGTGCCAATTTTATTTTATTTTTCCAGCTTGACATTTTACTTTATGGTTTCCTAATGTGACTGGGTAGCAAACATTATCCTATGATTTATTTCTTACAAACCATTTGGCTTTAATAGTATGTTCAAAAGTGCAGGAAAAGACTGTTATTTCTTCTTTCACATTTTTATTACATTTTTCTTTTAGTGAAAGGGAACTATTTTCTAAATTATTTGCTATATATGAGCATGGGTTCTTACAAAGCATATAGATGCATAAATATATGTAATATCTACAATTACTTTATAACAAAACATTCTACTTAAGAAAATATATATGATATTTACAATTTTATAACAAAAATTCTACTTATAGATCATTTTTTGTCAGCCCATCATTTATGGTCAGCCCAACTCTATCCAAGGCACTGAGTACCCTTTTTATATCTGGAATTCTTTTGGAGTTATTTTCCTCATTGAATCAACTTCTATAAGAAAGAAAGTAAGCTCCAAGATTTAAATTATAAAGATGACACAAACTGTATAATAACAAGTATGCATTAATTATTCTGTAATTTATATTTAAAATTGGAGAGATAATTTGCAAACACCTCATAAAAAATCCTGAACTAAAAGAAATGTTTGTCAAAATTTTTTCTCACTTATTTTCTGTGGTATGCAGATGTTCACATTCAAATTTGTCACATTATTATAGTTTCTTCTATACTACTTTCCTTCTGTGATATTTTCCCTAAATATAGAACAAAGCAATAAAATTAAAATTCATAGCTATGAAATAAATTTTACAAATATATTGTTTATTTTCTCTCTCTTTTTTACCTTCCCCAAAGTTCTGCTTCCCAACTCATGAATTTTCAATTAAGTTTAAATGATCTTGAAATGACTAAACATTAGAAACATTATTTATAAGATTCAACTTATCTTCTAAGATTCAATACCATTCTTTCTTCCACTATCTGACATTCTTTTTAGACTTTCAAATCTTCTATATTTCAAATCAAACTAAGGATCACCTCCAAACAACTCTTCATCCTAGTGTTGTATTTCTGTTTGAGATATACTAATATTTCCAGAACAAGAATTAAACACTTTTGAGTCACCAAAACTCTACATCACACCATTCATGAGTCCTTTGGGTTCTCTCTATCATACATGTTGCTATGACTGTAGTCTAACACTTCACTGGACCATTGAAATGGCTTATTCCCTCTCCAACCCCTAAACTCCACTCCGTACCTGCCACATGGTTTAGCTTTATAAAGATCAACTCTATGAATATTCTGTACCTGTCAATGTGTCTGGGAACTGGCTGATCCAGGGAGCCTCAGCTAGTGATTTGTCTCTAATCCATATGGTCTTCCAAATTTTATCAAGTTCTAGTAGGTCCTCTCAAAGCAGTTGAGAAGATGTCAAGAAAATAGGCAGAAATATGCAATGCCTGGTAAGGCATGGACTCACAATGGGTACACCATTGCTTCTACCTCACTCTACTGACAACAGGAGATATAATCCATTGCAAGGGATGAGGGCTACCATGCAGTGTCCAAAAATTCAGTTTATTTTTTTCACCTACTTTGAACCAACTAGAAGTTCCTTTCCATATTTCCTTTCCTTTAATGGGCTCAGGCTTCTTATAGAGTATCCCTGGCTCAGAAAACAAAATGTTTTGAAAGAAAACAAAACATTTAATGATGAGTCTATGGTTCCTTTACCTTATCTAATCAAACAAGTAGGAACCAACACAAAGGTATGGCTTGCCTTTTGCACAAGCACACCAAAATTACAACTAAAATATAAAATAAGGATCACTCAAGAATGTCAGAATCGAGTTGAAAGGAAGTCTGACAACTATGAAATAGAGTTGAATGGAAGGCTGACAACCACAGAATTGAAGAAACCACATCCATCCAGACTGGTCAGAGGAGTATAGATTCAGAGCAGGCTGGGCCCACACCCATGTGGATAAAAATTTGATAGGGGTATCTAGGGAGTCCTAGACTCAGCAGGCCCCAGACCAGGATTCTGGTGCCAGGAAGATAAGTCCCCATAACTTCTGTCTGCAAGAACCAGAGGGGATTGAGTCAGTGGAGGAGGCTGCTGGAGCCCTAAGCAGTTTCTTATAGGGGACACACACACATGGATTCAACTAGTCAGACTCTCTCCCTCTGATCTCCAGCACTGGGGTGGCCACTTGATACAGAGAGATACTGAACTGTCTGGTACAGGGGCAAGCAGAGGCCATTGTCCCTTTGCTGAGCTCTCTCCTCACAGAGCTAGTAGGATGGTGCCATATCTGAGACTCCATAAAACTGGCTAGCACTTCATGACTCACCTTGGAGATCCACAAAGGCTCTACCCTATCCAACTTATGGGCCCACCCAATCTGCATTTACATAAAATAGCTGGTCTTGGCTCCTAAATCCTATCAAACAAGCAACAGTTGGCTTCAGTGAGCCCTAGTGGCAGCCAGATTTGAGTCACAGTTTGGTTTCACCTGGGAATTTCTAAACCCAGCACAAGTAGCAGCCATCTCAGATTGCTTTACAGTTCAGGCAGGGTTCCCCAGGCAAAACACAGGTAGGGGCTGATGTTGGCCTGCACTACCCTGGAAACCCCAGGGTCAGCACAGCCAGTGGTCAACTACAGACCACATCAGAGCACCACCACCATGCCCCTGAATAGCTGTTCCTTCATGGAGGGTGGCAATTGGTGGTCAGTGATCATAGTCAGTCCTTGCAGTTGACTGGCCTGGGTAAATACCTTCCATTGATCGGCCAACAGCAACCAAGGCTCAACTACAAGAGGAGGGTATACTCAATTCACACAAAGTGCATACCTCGGTAGCCAGCTTGGATGATAGGGGAGGCTGTGTCACTGTACTATACAAGACACCTACTACATTAGACCACAGACATGGAGTCATAGCAGCTCTACCTAATACATGGAAATAAACACAGGGAGGCTGCCAAAATGAGGAGAAAAAGAAATATGGTCCAAATGAAAAAACAGATCAAAACTCCAGAAAACTAACTAAATGAAATAGAGATACACAATCTACCAGATTTAAAATACTGTTTATGAGGATGCTCGAAGAACTTAGGGAAGACCTCAGCAGTATACAAAAGACCCAGTCAGAAATTAAGGATACATGAATGGAAATAAAGAACAGTTTACAGGGAAACAACAGTACAATGAATGAAGCCAGAATAAAATCAATGATTTGGAATATAAGGAAGCAAAAAACAACCACACAAAATAATAATAAGAAAAAAAGAATCTGAAAAAAGTAAATAGTATAAATAGCCTCTGGGACAACTTTAAGAATTCCAACATTCACCTTATAGGGAAAAGAGAAAGAACAAGAAATTGGAAATCTATCTGAAAAAAAAACAGTGAAAGAAAGCTTCCCTAATTTGGTGAAGGAAGTAGACATACAAGTCCAGGAAGCACAGAGTCCTGAATAAGATAGATGCAAAGAGGTCCACATTAAGACACATCATAATTAAAATGTCAATGGTTAAGATAAAGAGGAATTCTTAAAAGCAAGAGAAAAGAAACTACTTACTGGAAGATTGCCAGATCAGAGGGGTGAGGGGGGAGAATGGGTGAAGAGGTGAGGGATTTAGAAGTATAAGTAGATAGTTACATAATAGCCATGGGGATGTAAAGTACAGTATGGAAAATGGAGTAGCCAAAGAAGTTACATGCATGGCCCATGGACATGAGCAATAGTGGGGGGATTGCCTGGGGGTGTGGGGGTGCTGCGTGGAGAGGGTCATAGGAGGAAAAACCAGGACAACTGCATTAGCAAAATCAATAAATACACTTAAAATATTCAACACAGATTTAATATAATTTTTATGAATATAATCCAGGGGAATACACAAATAATCAGGAGTCAAGAAAGGGACTGATAGTTCCAGGGTGTGGGTAAAAGTATACAGGAAAATGGAAGGTGATACAGAGAAAGTTCTCAGTCCAGGGGTAAGGCGAGGGGGTGTACTGAGAAAATCAGGACAATTAAGGCCTTTGTACAGTTTGGGTATATCTATTCCTAGAGGAACAGGAATAGTTCTGGAATATTGTACTAATAATGATCAGGATGAAAGGAAAAGCACATGGAAGCACAATCCTGTGATTTGAGACAAGGCAGAACATTACATGGAAACCCAGAGCTAATCAATGAAGTGCACAGTGATGGTTCTGATGGGCAACAATGCCCGTTGACAAAAATCTTTAATAGAAAAGACTGCAACCAGGGGAAAGTGTAGGAGGGATTATTTCAGTCATTTGTGTATATGTTGTATTTAAATAAATAATTATAAATGCTTAAGTATATTGAGCATGTTTTAGCAATTTTTTGTTTCATTCACAAATTGTATACCACATTGCTGATCAGATGCCCAGTAAATACCTAGTGAATACCAAAAATATTATTGGACCACAAACAGAGATATACAACCCAGATCGTGCTTCGAGCAAGGACTCGTGGCACAGCTTTGAGAAATATGGTTAGATGAAACGTCCAGCTGTCAGTCTGCCTCAGCTTTTAAGCCAAGATCAAGCTTTGTGAGAGAGACAGCCAATGACTGAGCAAGACAAAAGACTAACCATTTATACGCCATATGGGACCCATGTAATAGATCATCTTTGTTGAGGATCTCTGTTGAAGATGATGTGGTACTTTGTGAATCACCTTGTCTCTTATTGCTTTAGATCTGATTGGTTATGGGTTTTAACCAGTATGTTATGATAGGGATTTTTCATGATAGCCAGGAGGCTGAATTAACTGATCTCTCAATCGTACAGGAGAAAGAATGCAAAGGTAATGATTGTGAGGATACTTGAAAAACTCTATGTAAGAGTTCATATTTATTGACCCTTGATTACTGCTAACAACAGAAATCTATAGCTGTTGAAATGTAAAGATAACCCAAATATTTATTCTCGTTCCCAAATCCTATTTTCACATGCAGTTTACTGTTTCCTTGCATGCATTGAAACTTCTCCCCTTTTCTATTTTTTCCTGTTTATGGGCACATTACTACCCTAATAGAGTAAAATAAAAGAAAACTAAAAAAGATAGTAGGAGTGAGTGCTGAATAATTAAAAAAACAGTACCACAAAGTATTGATATAATCCCTGAAGAAAATAAACAGAGTGGTGTGAAGATTCATTGCAGTGTTGTGGTAGTAAGCAGGGGTGGAAACACAGAGGGGAGGAGGTGGTGAAAAGAATATATGTGGGAAGCAAATATTCAGATTAAGCCCGCAGGGGTGTCCAACATTTTAGCATCTCTGGGTCACACTGGAAGAAGAGTTGTCTTCAACCACACATTAAGTACACTGTGACAGGTAATCATAAAAAAAAAATCTCACAGCGTTTTAAGTAAATTTACGATTTTTTGTTGGGCTGCATTCATAGCCATCCCGAGCCACATGCAACCCATGGGCTGCAGGTTGGACACCTTGGATTAAGGTTTGAAATTCACAAGAGTTGGTAGGAATTAGGATTACATCTACTTTTTGCTATCCATGAAAGGTGAATTTTCACTAGAAGTGATGCTGTCAGTGTAAGTGTTACCTCTTGGTTTGATAGAAACTGATGCTTTATTAAACTTGTGCTCCTCCAATTATCTATACATGCCTTACACAGGACAGGGACAAGACCTTGACTTTTATTATATGATCTAATACACATGTTTGAAATAATCTAGGAAATCTTACATCACAGCACTCCTATGTAAATAAGGCTTTACCCATTCATGTGGTATGTCTGGGAGAGCTATTTATTCATCCATTTACCCATCCACCCTTACACTCATCCATCCATCCAATTTCATTTGCACATATCTGGCAATCATTATTAAGTTTCCACATACCTCAGGTTTTCTGTACCCAAGTATTCTTTATGTAACCTTCATGTTTTCAGATATTTTCAGTAATGCATCTAAATTTTAATTTGCCTAAAACAACTGGCCATATCTGTGATTTTAACATCAGCATACAATTATTCTGGGATTTACTAAGCTTGCAAACCAAAGCAATATTGTACTTTATTTTGGGTCTCTCCTAAGAAAACACAGAAATCTGAAAACATTTATAATCAAGGAAAATTTTATAAACTTCAATGGTAATATATTGTAAGATATCTCAGACTATCAATAAAAATAGAAGTTTTCCACAGATGTTACTCAAAAAAGAGGAGAAAAAAGGTGTCCTGTCCCATATATCTTTCTTGATAAGATTCTAAGGAAGCAATTTTCAACTGATGTGCCACAAGAATTTTTAAGATATGCAATGCCCATCTATTTAGTTAGGGGCACTGACTTCTTTTCCCTTAGACTGTCAAACAAACAAACAAACAAAAGACCACCAGCAGCACAACAATAGCTAGCTGTCTAATGTGAATGAATTAAAATTATACCAATGTTTTATAAGAGTGGTAAAAAATATATTTGGGGGTGCCATAGAATTTTGGTAATTAGTCTATGTTTGTAATGGGATGCAAAAGGTTGAATATTGCTGTGCTAAAGGACTGAACATCTCTTTTGGAAACCACCATAGGTTAGGCCCCATTTCAATGTGAGGAGATAAATTAGGCACGTTGGACATGTCTTCTGAAATTTGGAACATTATACCTCTAATGTATTTATGAGTACATAAAAATATTTAATTCTTGAAATATTCCCTGGATATTTGAAAATAGCTATTTTGGCTAATATACAGTTTGCACATGTTTAAACATGTTAATATATATGTTTCCTGATTGAAAAGAAAACCATGAAATGAGTTACTCTGGGAGTTTTTATAGATTAAAAATATACTCAAAAAGCTAAAATTGCTGTCAAAAGCATAGGTGCGTGCTTTGTGAGCACGTCTCTGCTGGAATGTGGTTAATTCCAGGACGAGCAGCAGTCACGTTCGCCCAGGGGATGCTCAACAGCACCTTGAGAGACAAAACCAGGATTTCAAAGAATCGTTGAACTGATGCTCTATGATTTTGTATTTATTATTTTTATCCCAAAACACAGGTGGAGGAAAGCAACTGTAAATTTAGTCACACTATATATGTCATAAACATATCTTAATATTAATATGGAATGCAAAAAGATGCAACAGTGAACTTGATTCCTCCCATACAGATAGCACTCTAAAAACAAAGGTTCTGTGAATCGCAAATTATCATTATTAACTACAGCTACTTAAATGTGTAATTCAAAGTGAGAGAAAACAGGGGTTGTGCATTCACTGTCAACAGATGTTACGGGCCTAATGAATGAGTCCTGTTCAGTTAAACTGCCCTGAGTTTGAAATCCTTCCAGCCTTTTGGGTGTGTGTGTGTGTGGAGCACATTTATGTTAAATTCTAAATACTTTTGTCAGATATTTCTGTTGTTGAATTTACACAAAACTTAATATTCTTCTGTTGGAATCTGCACTAGAAGATGAATCATATTTGGCACTTCACTCTCGCCGTGCAGTAAACTGGACACATCAATAACTGTGTCCCTTCTCAGCCAAAAAGCCTGCAGTGGGAAACTGGCACATCATAAATCCAGGTGCATGGAAGTGATTTTTGTAAAGAAGAAATGACACATATTTAACCAGGTCTTGTTACAATCTTCAAGCTGTCATCTCTGTCTCAGATGTAGCCATCAAAGGGAATAGAATGGCCCTGTTTTTCTGTATCCCTGCTATAGTAATTCCACCGAAATATGCAAGAGATTTACCATTTTAGGTGTAGGCCTTTTAATCAATGCCTCCTCAGTAAATGACTTAATGAATGAATACCTTTTTAAAAAAATCAACCAATAAAGTTACATAAAATTATCCTACATTTTAAGAATAGAAACTAAATAAATAAGGGAAATATATATATAGATATACGCACACATGATTTTTTCTAAGGCTCAACAGCCTTTTACTCATAAGTTAATGCAAGGAAACAATCTAGCTTGGAATTCATAATGAAACTTAGTCATCTAATGAAAATAAATGGCTTTTGGTGTAAAAAAGCAATGATTAAAGTAAAAGTGATGTAATTATGCTAATAGCCTATTGAAGGCTTCAGTCACAAAGGGAGGATGCAATTTAGGAATCTCAATCTTTTTTTTGTGGGGGGGAGCTGTACAAGTTGTAAGCTTCTCTGTTAGGTAACTCAATTAGAAGTGCTCAGAGATACCATAAATCTCTTCATTTTAAGTGCATCATTAATTTTATGACAAAATTAACCCAGCACCATCAGATCAACAGGCAAATCTAGACCACTTTTTTTAGACCATTCTACTTGATATTTGATAGGGTTCACAAACAGTTTTAACAGTCCACTAGGTTTTAACCTTGAGCCTACAATAGCCAATGGATCCCTAGGGTCAGCAGAGACATGATCATTGCTGTTGCCTTGTGGGTAGAGTCGATAGATAACACAGTCAGGTCTCATACACAAAACCTTTCCTTACCACCTAAAACCATCCTTTATGTGTTCATTCTAATAGGGAAGATCACTTCCAGCTTTCCGCTTGCAGTGTTCTGATAACCTTGCATATTTAATTATAATTGAGAATCAAGTGACTTCTGCACAGTATGCATTCTAATTAATTAGCTATCAAATAAATAGGGAGGTTGTTTGTCTAAATTTTCTGTCTTTGTACTAATTAATTGGAAGTTAAGGGTCAGGATCTGATCTTGTAAAGTCCTTTGAAGAAATTAATTTTAAATATTTATATACATCCACTTACAAGCATAGGATTCAGAGTTCATTCCACATTTTAATATAGGCCACAAAGATACATTTATATGGATGCACAGGCACTGTGCTGCAAGTAACAATGAGGGTAAGATAAATACTAAAAAATACACTTGTTTTCTCTTGCACTCTTTAAGGTAAATAAAATATTATTTAAAAATCACTAAGCAGGCAGAAGAGAAATCTGGAGACAATGATTATATCGTAACAGAATTTGAAAAATTACATTAAAAATAAAGGGCAAATAATTCAAGATTTGATGACTGCATAGGAAATAAATGGAGTGCAGAATGGAAGAAATATTCTAAATACCCCTAATTCTTTTGTGTTAAATTATTTAAAATGAATACACTTAGGCAAAAACTACTGTATTTTTAGGACTATAAGATGCACTCAGATTTTAGAGGAGGAAAATAGGAAAAAAAATTTGAAGCAAAAAATGTGGTAAAATATTTAATGACATAAATAACATATTTCACCAATATAAATGTAAACTGCATTTACTAGCCAGGTAAGCTACATTCAGACTATAAGATGCACCCCCATTTTCCTCCCAAATTTTTTTGGGAAAATGCCTCTTATTGTCCAAAAAATATGGGTATTTTAGTTCTAAACTTTACATTGTGCCTGAAGTAACAGCACTACCAAAATAGCTGGATACAACACCTTAGTTTTGCAAATAATTTTGACATCAACAAAACTGTAAATAATTTATTACTCTGTAAAGTTTTCATTCACGACCCTTACACTTACTAAGCACAGAGTGATCATGCCAATGACACTGCATGACACTGCACAGTGTGAGATGATCCAGGCTCCTGAAAGGGGCTGCACGTGGGCCTGAAGCCAACAGCGAATGGGTACTGCTGTCCTTCATCAGAAAGGAAAACTTCCGATCCTTCTTTTGATGGGGATCAATAAGAATGCATTTCCAAGGTGGATAGATGCAAACCAAGTGCTATTGTCTATGTTAATACATTTCTGTAAAGATATTACGTCCAGCAATTGGGGATACAAATTAGGTTTGTGGTAGTCCATGATCAACTGCCACCATATATTTATTTATGTATTTGTTTTTATTAAATGGTTTAAGATGGGAATCAATACTACTACATCCTTTAAATCTTTGATTATGCCACTATTCTTTGCAATGCCTTAGCGGATGTGTTCTTGCTTCTGATTTACTATTTTGACCAGAAGTCAGTGTAGTTCTAGGAACTTGTAATTAACCCTATTTAATGACATTTCCTCCATAATCAGAGTGTACATGTCAGAGTCTGGCTAAATTCTTAGTATATTCATCACAACTGTGTATCAAGGGGCCTGAGAATAATGGCTTGGTGAGTCCTTGGATGCGTGAGATCTAGTATAAGACAAACTTGGGCCAGAGCTTTCTTCATCACTCAATCTCCATATGCTCTCAGTCAATGATGATTTTAAGGTATGTGTTATCTTCATCAATTTGGATATTATACCCCAAAGTTCTGAATAAAGTATTTCTTTTTTCCATTGAAAAGTTAAGCCTGGTAATGTAACAGTGAGGGATTGTAACACACCCCACCACTCTTTGGACACTGTTTCTATAACACTGACTTTAACTAATATATAGCTTGAAGATAAAAAACAAGTTCTGTATGAATCCTAGGACCTAACTTCCAATAACCTTCAGGCATTCCAGGTCTGGGAGAATAGCTCGTCTCCAAAAGTAAAAGTAGAATGATGTAAAAGCAGGATGACAAAATCCAAGGTGACACAAAACGGACCACAGCTTGACCTGTTTTGGGGTCCTTATTGGAATGGACTGTGCATGTAGATGATTTTAAACCTCACCCCTTGATCTCTTTGTTCTGCTCTTCCTCTTCCTCCTTATAAAACTCCTCTGTTTGTACTAACACAGAAAGAAAAGGCTTTGAGACAAAAGTCCCTTATCTTCTCAAGTTGCTGGCACCTGAAAATAAATCACTTTCCTTTAACTTTCAAAGTGGTAGGCAGCCAGACCTGAATTTGGTTACAGTAATTGGCACAGAATACTCTGGGAACAGATCAAAGGAATATTTATCCTTTCTCAAGAGCGTTTGGTTTCACTTCCAACTCTTGGGTTATGGGTTTGTGAACTGGCTTGGATTTGGAAACTGCATCAGCAATCATGATGTTTTTTTCCACTGCACTGGAAGATGTAAATCTTGTATTTGCCACCTCAGAATTTCTTTTGGTTGAAAAGTCAAGTAACACCCACATGGGCTACCCAATTATCTTGCTACCATAAGCTCTTGGTGTATCAGCCATTGGCACAGACCCAAGGCAACTTAATTGCCACTTCAACCTTTACAATAAATATTTCTACCTTCCCTCTGTTGAGTAAGTGCTGCCATTTAAAGCCTGTCATTCTGAAATTCTATCATTCCCACTGAAACTAGAGAGCTCACTTTCAGAAAACATCCCTGTTATCAAATGCTGCCTACAGAAGTTTTAATTTGCCCTCTACTGGTAAATCCTTTATTACTTTGTGAAGAGAGTGTCCTCTTAGACTTCAAATAAAATACGGTTGGTCCATGCACTAAATCTTAATATACAAATAGATCCAATCCAACATTCCTATCCACCTCATTGAGACTTCTGACCAGGAAACTCTATTAAGACCATTTAGCATCTCTACCTCATTATTGAGGATAATCATATATTTCACCATGATTTAAAGTTCCATCTCAGTATAAATAACTAATTACAGATGCTCTTACCATGATGCTAAACAATTAGCCCCTTATATTCTTCCTTGCTGGTTCAACATCTTCATAATCCATTCTCGAATATGTTCCCTTTCATATTAATCAAGTTTCCCTCTTCTTTCTGAAGCAGAGACAGTGTTTCCCTACTTGAGCTGTTTGAACCCGGCTAATGGTCGGAGACAATGAAATGGGAACAACCTGGAGGAGGGCAAGTATCACCTTGGAAGGCATCTGCCACAGCTGAGATCTTTACATTCTCCTGGCAAAGACAGGGAATTTTCCACTAACAAATAAAAAGGAGCTTTTTTGTCAGTCTAGATGTTTCAGAGAAATTTGTGGGTGTGAAATTTTCATGCCAGTTCACCCAAATATCCCTATTTCTCGTTCTGTAAATTCACTGATCTTAGCCATGGGATAAGTCAAGTCTATGCCAGAGTACCTCTTCATAGCTCTACTTCACTTGAAATAAATTCTGGGCCTAATGTTCAGTCCAGTTTGAAGCTATAGAAGGTAGTGGACTTTTTAATGGCTTCCATTTTGACTTTCTGACCTACGCAGTGCACTTTTAGTTGATTGTTGGCTAACTTGAGCCAATTATTTTCTTTTTTGAGGCTTAAATAAGTCAAACACCAACATAATATTTATAATTACTATTGTGCCCATATTGTTTAAGGACCACAGCTACCAGTAAGCCAATGCTTCATCTTCTATCAATAACTCATCCTGCTGGTCAGCCTCTTAGAAATAGTGATGCTACAGGATGTCAAGCTAGTCATCAACTCAGTTATTCCCAACGAAGGAGTCCTTATTTATTCTACCTGACTGGCAGATAAATCTGTTCTAGAATTCCTTCTTGATGCTTAATTTTGAAAGGCCACTTCTTATTTTCCAAAGTAGAGCCTCACACAAGGGTTTTATGTAACCAGTTTATATTGGGTAGTAATCAGGAGAATAGGTGTGGAAAAGTGGAAATAATAGAAAATTAAACATGTAGGTGTTAACAAATTTATTACCGCTATGAGAATTCTGGGCTTGTTTCTCAGAGGCCTTCAAAAGAAGAATAAATCAAAGAATTAGCTAAGGAATGCAGTGGGGCACTTTGTGGTTGCTACACGGTGCACTAACTCCTCCACATTTCCAGGTTGCACGTGTCTGAGTACCAGGTGGGCTCCTGTTGAGGTCCTTGTCCTCCTCACAGCCTGCCCTGATATCATTTGTCTTCAGACAAATAAACCAGGTCAGCTAAGACTTTGGCTTGGGTAAGGATGATTTATAAACCCTGATTAATATAAAGGGAAACCCATTTAAGAATCGATCATGGAAATGTTTAATATCATGGAAAGGGCATGTAGAGCTAGTCCATTTGCACTGACTCAAATATGCTCCAGGGCAGTAGCAAGAGTGACCCATAGGTCAAATAATTACACTCTGAACCACAGACATATGGGCCCTGATTCCAGGAGTTTATAAATATGTTACTCTATATGACAAAAGGGGTTTTGTAGATGTAATTAAGGTTATGGGCCTTAAAATAAAGAGATTATCCTGGATTATACAGATTGGCCCAATCTAATCTCAATGGCCCATAAACACAAAGACCTTTTTATGGATGGAGGCAGAAGAGATCAGCAGAAGGATGACTCAGAGAGATTACAAGTATGAGGGACTTGTCACAGTGATTCTGAGATATATAGTTAGGGTTAGGGTAAGGTAGGGTAAGGTTTTAAAAGGCATCTGACAAGGAGCCATTGACTCGGTCATTTCACATTTTCTCTAAAAATACTTAGGAAGGCCCAAAGCACTGATAAATAGGCATGACACACAAACCATTCATACTTTGGGGGTGAAACAGAGCTACATAAATCAAACAAACTAAGTAGCAAAAGCCATTAGTAATCTACCAGTGTTTTCCCTGATGAAACTGAGTTTCTGCTTATTAAAAAGAAGAAAACAAAAATAAGGAAATTGTATTTCCCACATTGTCTGTATCAAGGTGCAAAGTAATGGAATCTGAATAAGACAATGAATTGGATAACCATTCTCCCACTGAACAGTCTGTGCATCTAGAGGTGTGCATCATTCTTTAAAAGGATGATACTGCCAGAATATAAACAGACATCTGGGACAGCTTTCAAGAAGGAAAGGGATGATGGGTCACTAAAGAAGCCTGGTGCTGTCCTAATAAATTCATGGAAGATTATGGCACAACATAGGGCCAGGTATTTGGGGATGCAGGTAGATGTGGCTAACGGGAAGAATACCAATAGTGTGGCATATGAAAAGCACTGGTGTTTTATGCACTTCTTTATTTCATTGCTAAAGTAAATAAGGATATATAAGAATGGAAATAATCATATAGTGTTCTAGAAGAGACTC
Organism: Anoura caudifer; assembly: GCA_004027475.1. Taxonomy (NCBI): domain Eukaryota; kingdom Metazoa; phylum Chordata; class Mammalia; order Chiroptera; family Phyllostomidae; genus Anoura; species Anoura caudifer. The sequence continues at coordinate 172,797 of PVKU01003091.1, read as the reverse complement.
ACTAGGAGATACAAGGGAGGAAGGGGCCAGGATCTAGAGGCCTAAGAAAGATATTTAACGGTATAGAATTGATAGAAAGAGGGGACAAATAAGTATTGTATTCCTTATCTACTGGAAGGCATTGGAATTACAGTGTTTTCTCTGTAAATAAGCATTAGTCAATGGAGAAGAAATCATAAGAAAAAGCACCTTGGGTTGTGTTTTCTAAAGGTTCATAGGACAAAGACATGAGGAAATCATTCTCTAAATTTACAAAATTGTTGCAAAAAGAGAACTTTTGAAAATTATTATTTTGAGCCCTGGCTGGTGTGGCTCAGTGGATTGAACAGCAGACTGCAAAGTAAAGGATCACCAGTCTGATTCCCAGTCAGGGCACATGCCTGGGTTGCAGGCCAGGTCCCCATTTGGGGGCAAACAAGAGGAAATTACACATTGATGTTTCTCTCTCTTTCTCCCTACTTTCCCTTCTCTCTAAAAATAAATACATAATCTTAAAAGAAAAGAAAAGAAGTATTTTGAGTAGAAAACAGAAAAGAAATCCTATGACATCTCAGCTGAAAACTATTTGAAGAAAAAAAATTACTAAACAGAAAAAAAAACACATTAAAAAAGAAACTGACTTAGGTAAGGAATGACTCATCTTTGCAGGATGTGGAGGATATGCATGACCAAGTACACACACAAACCCACCTACAAACTCAATTTGTCTGCAGGGAAAAAAGTAAATAAGAAATGCAGACCAAGAATTTTAAAATCCTTCAGAAATATAGGGGGGGAAGACAAATATATTAAAATTATATAAAATGGTAAGTTTTCTAAAATTATATTTTACAGTAAAATTAATGAATATAACTTACAACAAAAAAGAAATATTTGCTTCCTATAGTGCTACTTTGAGTAGATTTGTATTTATATACAGAAATAAAACAAGGGATGGATTTCCCCTTGGGTAAGGGTGGTGATTTCTGAAATTATAATCCAGAAAAACTAAGCATGATTGCATTTCAGGTAAAATAGGAGAGAAGCACCATCTTCACAATCAGTGAATCACCAAACCAGTGTGTGAGAATATGTGTGTGTGTGGTGGTGCTGTGTGTTTATAGTTTCCCACAAACGTACGATTGACACTTTTGCACTGCTGGGATGGAAGTTACTCCAGTTTGAAATCTCATTATCCTGTTACTTATTTCCTACCTAACTTTTGACATTCTTCCCTGAGGAGTGTTGTGCCCCATCAGTAATATATATCTTTAAGTATCTTCCTAAACAGTCTTATATTTCAAACTCCTAGATTTTATTCTCAGCTGCATTTCATGGTTTACTCTGTGTGTGAAAAATAATTTCTCACTTATAAATTTTTATATTACCTGAATAAGATGTGTATGGTTTTCATTATTGATATTATATTGTGAATGTCTAGAACACATATTATTGGCTTGCCAAGTCACTACAGCATAAATAAGCAGAAAATGAAGTTGCATCAGGAGGCTTATAATTCATGTATTAAAACTTCAGGAGAAACTACAGCTGAAAAATTACCTTGGAGTGAACAAATGACTAAAGTATCAGTATTGCATTGTTTAAATTCACTGATATCTTATACACCACAGGCGGAAGGAGCAGACTATTCATCAAAGAGAATGAACACATTTTAAGTATAGACTTTATCAAATGGGCCATATTTAGTATCAATTTTTCTTTTGATTTTTGATCACTTTGAATAGAAAAAAAAAAAGATGCGATTTACTAGAAACTATTTTTCAGAACAAATTGCGGCCACTTAAGTATAATATTTAGTAGGAAAAGTTAAACCAGAGAATGCATTTCATTTCTCTTTCTCTCTCTCTTTACGTTCGAAGTTCATATTAGTGGACCTTTGCGATATGATGATATTAAAACTAAACGTTTTTCTAAATAAGACTGCTTCTGTGTAGTTTTAGTTATCTTTATCTTTTTTCCTGATGAGTTAATGTTCTGGAAATGTTAAGTTAGCAATTCATTTGGTAGCAGAATCTTAAAATGAACCACTTTTGGCTTTTTTGTTGCCTTTTCCCTGTATTTATTAAAAATACAGGGAAAAATAATTTTTGGGGCTATATTACCTGGTTGTCATCTTCACAAAGAAATGCTTGAGTCTTTTCCTACAAGTTACAATTCAATGTCTCTTTCTTGTTTATATATATAAAATTATATATATATATTTGAGAGAGATTAAGTTGATTTATTCCAATTGTTTATGAATTCATTGGTTATTTCTTGTATGTGCCCTGACCGGAGATTGAACTTGCAACCTTGGCATATCAGGATAATACTCTCATCAACTGAGCTACCCATTCAGAGCAAGGCTTCTTATTTAAATAATGACTCTAATCTGAATTAAATTTAAATATGTCATTTGATATTGAGAAAAAGTATCCTTAAATAAGTGAACAATAGTTAGAATGGGGCATAAAGTAAAGAAACCCGCTTTCAAAAAGTGGTTAGCTATGTTTTCTTCAACTCTGCAGGATACTTTGTCTTCTCCATTTTAACCTTTTAAGTAAAGGTACATGACAGAGGTGAATCTTTAAAAAGTACTATAATATATTTTTAGAGAGAAGTAAGATGTTACATCCAGAGTATCTGTATGAAGATATGAAGATGAGAAAGGAAAAAAATAGCAATACGTATTTTTTCTACTTCCTTTATCACATGTACCAATATTCTGTTAGGGATTTGGAACTTATGGGCATTTTGTTTACTATACTAGTTCATTTTAATAGTCATACCATACATTGAGTGTTGAATGTATTCATGTCTGAGTCATTATAAAAATGGAAAGCAACATTCCTAGAAGAACAATAAAACCTTGAATCTCAAACTCAAGAACCAACCAATCAAACATGTATATAATCAACTATAAAACAAAAAGCAGGATCATGACATGAAATGGCCACAGATAGACTACCTGGAAGTCTATTTCCTTTGTCAGATTAGGGAAGTTCTCCTTCATTATGTTTTCAAATAAGTTTCCAATTTCTTGCTCTCCCTCTTCTCCTTCTGGCACCCCTATGATTCGGATGTTGGAATGTCTAAAGTTGGCCTGGAAGTGCCTAAGCCTTTCCTCATTTTTTTTTGAATTCTTGTTTCTTCATTCTATTGTGGTTGAATCATTATTTCTTTTTTCTGCTCCATATCATTGATTTGAGTCCCAGTTTCCTTCCCATCACTGTTTGTTCCCTTACATTTCTCTTCATTTCACTTTTCATAGCCTTCACTATTTCCTCCATTTTGTGACCATACTCAACCATTTCTATGAGCATCCTGATTACCAGTGTTTCAAACTCTGCATCTGATAGTTTGGCTATTTCTTCATCACTTAGTTCTATATTTGAAGCTTTGAACTACTCAACTACTCTTTCATTTGGGCCTTATACATACATATATATATATATATAATTTTATCTCAGTGTGCCTCTTACAAAGAGGCAGAACCTTAGGTATTCACCAGGGTTGGACAAACCATGCATTATGCGGGGGAGGGATCTGAGAGAGAACAATGCTGCTTGCTCAGCTCTGCTCTCCATTGGCTTTCATTCACTGTTCCCCCGCTATCCATAAGCAAATTGGGTCATTCTGGTGCTGATTCCTTGGGTGGGTGGGTTTGTGTAAGTTCTAGGATCCTATGGATCACTCCAATGAACTCTCCTGTGAGGCTGGGAGTTTTCTTTCATGGCCACAACTCCCACTGATTTTTTTCAGTCAGAGGTTTTGAGGCTTTATTTCCCCACACTGGAACCCTGGGTTGTGTGGTCTTTCCTGTTCCCCAGTTGTTCTTCTTAGTTTAACTGCATAAAAATGTGGGATCACCTGGTCCACTAGCCGCCGCTTGCCCTGCATCCTCTCCACTCCAGCTGCCCATCTCTGCCCCTCCTACCAGTTTGAATGAATGTTTCTTCTTTAACTCTTTGGTTGTCTGACTTTCATATTGTTCGATTTTCTGACAGTTCTGGGTATTTTTTGTTTTTAACTTTGTTGTTTTCCTTCTTTTGTTTGTGCAAGGAGGCAAAGTGTATCTACCTACACCTCCATCTTGGCCAGAAGTCTGAATCTAATTTTTAATATTATGGAATGTTTTAACATCTGCGAGGAAGGGTCGGGGCAGAGGGAGCTTGCCAAAAAAATAATAAAGAAAGAAAAAAGAAATGGCCACAGATAAAACACAATTATATAAATAACAATGGCCTAATTTATGTAAAACTGTGTGTTTCTAAAAGAAACATTTTCCCTTAGTAACAACTCTTACAAATAAGCATTTTGCTATTACCAAATTTCGGTGTAACACATGCATCATCGGCATTAAAGAATTAAAATCAATACCTGGATGCCTCAAGTTTGATGAGGGAGCCTCTTTTTTGACTCAGCTGTTCTAGCAGACTGTCATTTGCCAGTGGAAGATAGAACATAGTCCTAGATCAGTAGTTCTTAATAACAGCAATTTTGTTCTCCAAACTACCTTTGGCAATGTCTGTGGATGGAGTTGGTTGTTGCAACTCTGGGTGGTGCTGGCAGTAGCTCATGGATAGAGGCAAGGGATGCTGCTAAGTATCCTACTCTATAAAAGAGAACCAAAAATTGCCCGGTCCAAAATATTAAGATGTTGAAAAGCCCCCTCCTTTAGATGAAAAGGCATTTGCATAAGGAGGAGAGTTTACCAGGAAACATCCATTTTAAGAAAATATTTCCATCAAAGCTTGATGGAATATTTTATTGATTACTTTGGTGATGTCATTTATAAAGGATGGTCACTATGGGGAAGAATTAAGCACCTGAATTTTTAGCATTTATATAAGTTTTTGCAACTTAAACTTGAAATAGAACTAGAGCAATAGAAGTAACATGAATACTTGAAAAGTTGTTTTTATCTTATAAAGACTAAATGCAAAGTAATTTTGAACAGAAAGGTTATGGACTCTGATGTGGACTTTAATGAAGCAACCTGGGGTGGGAAAGCATAATGTGGAGGTAAGGACCATGTAAATGTAAATAGGGCCTAGAGGTTAAAAAGCACATCCCCAGCTTTCTTTATTATGGCTTTAACCAGTTCCCTGGTGAGAATGCAGGTCATTGATGCCAGGCCCCAAGTCTTAGTTGGTTTGTTATATATCAAATATGATTTGCTAGATACTTATACTAATGTTAGTTGTGCCTAGGTCATACTAATATATGGGCTCTGTTTCTATCAAGTAAGAATTTCAGTGATAGTCATAAAGCTCTGATGTAAAAAGGCCCCACCAGGTAATATAACTCAGTGATAGCACTAGTAAATCAGACCCTCTTCCCCGTGCATCTCCCATCTGATACTCCGAGTAGGGATGCCAATAACCATTCCACTTACAAGTAAATGTCTAAACAACATCGAGTGGAATCTGAGTGTTCCATAAAGAGTACTTTTTGAGAAAGTAAAGGGGCATGAAGAGCTTTGGATTATTTCAACACAACTGTCATTGACTCTGTATACAACCTATCTTTCTATCATAACACGGAGTCTAAGATGAGCAATGTAAGGCAGGAGAAAAGGAAAAAGTAAGTGAAATATTTCTGATTCAAGAAGAGAGAAAATGCCTTCTCTATTGTGCATTTAAAAATGATGAAGTGAAGTCAGTTCTACCCCAGAGTAGGTTCTAAGGATATAAAAAAAAACTATCTCATGTTTTTACTAAAATAGTTTTCTAGGAATATTAAACTTCATAAAGATAGGAATTTTCTTATTTTTAAAAACTACCCAACACAAATACTTAAATACATAAACTTTCATTTAAATAAGTCAATCAACAATTTTTTATAAAGTATTTAACACTTCATTGTAGAAACATAGGCAAAATGATTATTATAACCAAAATGAAAAATACTGTTCAATTTAAAAAGTGTACTTAAACAAGAACCTGAAAAAGTTTATGGTATGCATAACATTGTTCAAGCAAAATTGCACTAGTATTACATAAATCAATAGTTTATAAAGGCCTCAATATGGCAAAGTTTAGAAATAGGTAGTATGCATGCACATAGTACAACAAAAAGTCTCTTTATAAAACAGCAGTATTTTTAATGCTTGTACAAAGGGATAAAGAGCAACCACAAACATATTTCATCTGTTAGGTTAATACAGGGTGACAGCTGAAAGTCAGTCATGTCTGTCAGAGGAACGAAAAGCCCTCCACACCTTGTGAATAAATCTTTTGTGCCTTTAAAGATATTTTTATAAAAATGCTATCCTTTTTATACAACTTAAATAAAACATTACTTGTTTCAATCACAAATTGAAAACAAACAAGTGAATGGGGTCCCTGTAACAAAAAGAAACCAGAGTACCAGATCAATTGGTCAGCATTTATACTCTCCACCTTTGATTATGGGCAGGTAATTGTTCTACAACTTGGGAAGGTCTTAAGAATGTATTTTCCATGTGGAAAATAATGAATTTGTCATATTGTATGTTGAAAAGATTTCCCAATTACTCTATACCATAATGACTGTTTGCCTCTTCCTTTTGTTCTAGCAAAGAAAATGCATTCATATAATTGAAATTCTGTCATCAATTTGTGTGCTTACATATTATTCTTTAGTGTTTCGTGTGGTAAGGGGTTGGGTTAATCTTCCCCAAAGTGCACATGGTTGGGAAGAAATTTTTGAGACATGAGTACCCAATGCCCTGTTGTGCTCTAGGCTGGCTATTTGCCTCAGAACTGATGAAGGACAAAAGGTCTTTCCATAGCAATGTGGTCTTTCCACTTTTGGTTATATTTTTGCTATGTTCTACCATCTAAATATAACTATTGTTTGCAGGGTGCATATGTTTAGTATATCACATACAGTTCACTAAATTTTGGAAAATGTAGTCCTGTGTGTTCATGCAAATTATTCATTTTATATATTTTTAAATATTTTCCTCAAAATTCTCATCTATCACTTGGCAATCTAAGGCTAATTTCAAAGCAGGAGATGCTGAACTTGTGAGGGCTATATATTACCAGCAGTTGGAATCAGTCTTAATGGGAGCAAAGAAGAGAGTTAACCATTCTAATCATTCTTTCACCAATTTAAACATAAAAGTAAAATGACATTGCATTACAGCTTTCAGATCATATGATGAAAAAGTGCAGAGATTCTCTTTGTTGATTAAGTAGAACCAAAAATGTTCATATAAAATAGATTGCTCATATTCACACTACAAAGGAATATGTTGTTTTTTTAATTTTAACAAATTCAAAGGGGTGTCATATCAGCAGCATCATTGTAAATTGTATTGTAGTGCAGTTCTTTTTCATAAAAATACCATACAAATGGTCAATCAATCGTCATCAGCAAAAAAAAATAAGACTCAGAAAACAATTAACCAGGGAAAAGACAAAGAAAGAGGTAATGCTGATGCTAAAACAATTATAATACTGTTGGAACATACAAAAGTAATCCTTATATTTTACACATTTTTTACAGTATATAAAAGGTATCACTGATTATGCCACTGTCTCCCGTATCCCAATTTCTATTTTCTTTGGAAGCAGTTCTTTTCTTTCATCAACACTTCCCAAGGAGTTTCGACAGGTTTGCCCATCCATGTATAATTTTGCATACACTGGATTGGAGTAGTTTGTTGGCTGAAGGAGAAAAAAGAAATACAATGTTATTACATTAATTAGTTATTTTCTAGGATATTTATTTTTTTATGCTAACCACATTTAATTTACTAACTAGTAATGATTTAAATGTAATTTAAATTCTTTTTATAGGCTCTAGTTGACTTTAGCATGGTATTAGATAAATTTAGAATTGTATATTTTTCAGGTAACTTGTGAATCTAACAGGATTTTTCCTAAAATACTGAAGAAATATTCATGAAAACTAGAATAACTGAGACTTTATTTAAAAGCATATGACATTAAACAAATGTATTATTTACAGTTCATATGGGTCCCTTCTTTGCTAACACAGTATTAAGAAAGATGTGTTTACAGAAAGTCATTTAAGTACTCAGTGCTTATAAGTTTTCAGTATGAAGTGAAAAGCAAGAAAAAAATAAAAATAAAATATATTGGTGTAGTAGGTTTTAAAATAAAGGATATTTTTGCTTCAAACAACCTCTATGTACGTATCCCTGAAAATATTTTGGGATCCATCCAAGAAATTCTGGAGTGCCCAGCCATCTTGGGTTGCAAAGATATTTAAAACATTTTGAAGTACAATTGAAACATGCAGAAATGATCTCTTTCATTTGAAAAACATATGCAAATGTCCATTATTTTACTAACTGCAACTCAACCCAATAAATCATTGCCTAATGTTTTAGTCTTTTTGTCTTTCCAAAAGCAGAACATTAAATCTTAGTTACAACAAAAAATTATAACTTTTGAGCCAAGCAGTTCAGAACAACATGATAAAAATGGTAATTAAAAACAGTCAATAGGAGACTTTACACCTTTATTTTATCCCTCTTTTGATATGAACTATGTAACTTTAGACAGAATATCATTCTCTAGACACTAGTTATTTAAAAGAATATTTTCATTAGACCAAATTTAATTTCTCCTTTTTGGTATGCTTTTATTTAACTGGACATTAAATTTAAATATATTAAATAAACTATCTTAATAGAAAGTGTATAAAAACAAATTTAAGTTTAAATTATGCAGTTTAAGTTTCTGACTGGAAATTTCAAGAATGGCAAAGACTCAAGTTTATTGTTAAAGTGCTATAATAGGTTCAAACTCAGCAGAAGAAATATTTCTACTTAATAGCTTGCCTAAAATGATAACGTGTCTCATGTAATCTTGCACAGGCAGGACACAACATAATCCTGCAATTTGAATGCTCTTTCAAAACTCAATTAAGGGCCAGTCCCTACCTAAATCAAGTAATCATCTTAGACTATGAGGGTTTCTGTGGTGCAATGGACATGAAATAATGAATTTTCTTCTCTCACCCCAGCAGTTAGTGGTCCTTTCAAATCGGAGTTTAGGTAGATGGGCGGCGCTGTATGTGGAAGCTTCAAAGCACCGGACATGCCTCCTATATACCTGGCCTGCATGTAAACAGAGAATTTTAGTTTCTGGTCTCATACGGAACTCTTTTCATTGACATAAATTCATGTTAATTCATAAAAATAACACAAAATATACTCTTTAATATTCATGGGAATTTTAATAACATAACTATTGATATTAAATATTTCATACGTTGATATTTCTATTATATCCAGCTTAATTTAACTTTATTATCTACAATGAAATTATATCTTTGCTAACAGCACTGTGAAAAATACACTAGCATTCCCAAGTTCAGGTTTGATCATTTTGAAAATTTCTGACAGTAGCCCATTCTGTACACTCAAATATCTGACAGCTTCTAATTAAATATTCATCATCACTCTATTTTTATGGGAAAAATTCTAAATTTGATATACCATAAAGCAAACATCTGTACTTTTGGAATCTCACTCTCTAGTCTAAAACAGATTAACTAGTAATTAAACTGGCTTGCTAAATGTTTATGCAAGAGTATTGACTTCAGGCTTTTTTGGGTCTCAAGGCAGAATTAGCCAATCTGGTACACTCATATTCATAACTGAGTGTTTACTGGTGACCCACAAGGAAAAAAACTAGATGAAAATTCATATAATATAAAAATATTAATAAATATACATCTTTTAGAAAATATTGACTGTTGACTCTTAACAGTGAATGATCACAAAATTTGGGACAAGGTTAAGGATCTCAGGAAAAGATTTTAAACATAAAATGAGCTTAGTATTGTATCTTAATCTCTCTCACAAAGGTCTCATTTAGTAGATATTTAAAACAATTTAAAAAAGAATTTAGTTGAATTTAGAGATAAAGTCAGTAAATATTAATTTCCATTTTTGAACTCTTCAAATTATTCTGTGATTGCCTTTATAGACAAATCTTTTAAAATTAACATTATTATTTTATTTATTTTGAATATAAGGTTATCATTAAACTAGAAATTTTATCTATTTTTAAAACAGTAAGTATGACTGTTCTATAAAAATCTTTATGTATAATGCAATTTATATATATTTGGTCACATCAAGAATATACCAAACAATTCTAACATAATGAACATTCTATGAAAAACATTTCATCCTTAAGGTTGTGGTGTGGCCCCCTGCTTTTCAAATTTGGTTACGCCTGTTTGGTCTACCTATGTTTTCTGCAGTTCCTTCTTGGGCAATAATTCATATTCACATTTCAAACATCTGGAGACAATTAGAATCAACAATTTAGTCACACTTAATATAATTTTAGTCAATAAGTCAGCTAATCAGTAAATAAATATTTATTTGTATGTGCTAAGTACTTTAAAAATATATTTGAGGGGCACTGAGTAAATGTGGAGGAATTTTTAAATGGAATACTAAAAAGCTAATCTCTTGAAGTGTCAAAAATTGGCTTAATTCTATCATGAGAAATAAAAAAATGATGGGGAAAATTAGAAGTTTCCTTCTTATGAAAAGTGTGCTTTGATATGGTTTCATCAGTTCATATATTATACTTACAGGTACTGTATTCTTATTCCTAAGAAAAATTCAAAGAATATCAGTAGTCTATTATTTAAGATGTCTTTCTCCTTCATGGATAATTATCAAATAATAATGTGTTCAGTATATATACTTTTTCAATTTCAAGTAGAAAACAGTGGTATTTGTAAGAATTTATCTCATGAACATTTTCAAATGTAAGAGTTGGTTATTGAATGAATAATAAATACTAACTATAAAATTATTTCTAAAAAAGAAAAAATAACTATTGTATCCTTTGATAGTGAAATAAAGCATATCTATGCAATAATGATTGATTTCTTTTCATAGAAATGAATACTTGGCCATTAATTTCAGGCTTAGACTAAGAGTTAGATTAAATGGATTCAGAACTAGATTAAATGCAAGGGACCTAATTCAACTTCATTGAGAATAGCTGCTACTATGAATGTAAAGCCATTTGGACATAGATTGGTCACTGTAATTGTTAGTGATATGAATATATATTTTGGACTCAGTACCTTTAGTATATCAGAAAATAAATAAATATTCAATAAATAAATGAATAAGTTAAGAAAAATGACATTCATAATATCAAATTGATGCTATTAAGTCATAGCAAAATGCTCTATAATGAAAAATATCCAGATAAGTGAACATTTGCAAGTTTATCTGGATATTCTATCACTTATTTCTTTTAAAAGGTGTCAATATGAGCATACAGTAATAAGAACTAACAGAAACTTTAAAAATGATGTAGCTTCTTAGGCTATATGTATCAAAGTCATGCCTTAAAATAATAGCAACTATATTACAGTACACAGAAAAATATTTTCAAAAGTGATTTGATTATAAACAAACCCATGGACACAGCTTAGTTGGCTCTTCCATAAAACACTATTAGAAATAAAGTATTCATTTTGATGATGAAATACGGTACTCTTTTATTATTAAAATATTGCAGACAGTATTTTTACACTAAGCTATATATTTAGATGTGCTGGCATCTCAATGTATTTGAATAAGATATTGTTTTAAGTAAACTATACATGTTTGTAAATTAAGTAAACAAATAAGCATGTATTTTCCAAAACATGTGCTAACTTCATGCTTCAGGTGAATGAAGTCCATAATTTTATTTTTTCTTTAGAAGAGATGATAACATTTAATGCATTTGAAAGTTCTTCATTATGACTGCAGATAAAAGAAATGCTGATGAAATTTAGAACCACACTACAGAATGAGACTCAGGCATGTCAGCGGTCACTAACCTTTGTTGGGTCTATCATGAAACCAGGATCTAAGAGACCTCCATCGTTGTGATCGTGATCCACTTCATACATGTTATAAGATGGATTGCCAATTTCTACATTTATTCCTCCATTTATAATAGGTTGTCTTCTAATAGTTTTTGTCCTAGAATATGTCAACATTATTTAAGGATGAATTTAAATATCACATCCATGGCGTATAAATCATTTGTAGATGTATTGGCTTATTTTCATGTAACTAATGGTCAGTTTATAAATAAATGAATTCAAAATCATGTCACAGAGGAATGGACATATCTTAATATGATGTTACTTTTCAAATTAAGTATATCATTATTTTTATTTTAACTAGATTGAACAATTGCCCTTGGAACAAATTCCTTCTAAGTACATAATTCCACATTAGTCGAAACTGCATATTTACTAATTAATTATTTTTTCAATTTCTACCTTTCCTCTATTTTAATGAAAACCATCCCTAAAAAGAGTGATAAAGAAACTTTGAAATAGATTGTTTATGACCCCCAATCCTATGACTATAAGTTCTATTTTACATAATTCAATAATTGACTCATACATTCTTGGTTTTGGATGGTTACCACTGACAACACACTTCTTCCAGATAGTTAAAGCTACATATTCATATGAACTGAAATGCTGACACTTCCAATAATACATAAAATAAACAAATGTACAATTTTTAAATTAAATACATGATTTCTGCTATATAATATATATTCAATATTATTGTATTTACAATTCTAATCTCACACAGTAATATAATACGATCCTTTTCAGATATCTTGGAATTTTAAGAAAAAAAACTATCACATATATAAATCTACTAAAATTTCAATTAATATTTACCTTTGCTAGTTTTGTTGGAATATATGAATGAAGACATTTCATCAGCATAATATGGGGGAAGGGTTGTCTAAGTTACAATTACCCAAAATGAAATAAAGTATAAAATGGTTTGAAAACAATAAAATTTCAGGTAAAATAATCTATTTTTAAGAAATTTAAACAAAAATCTGTTTCTGTAACAATCTGTGTCATGTATTTATTAATTGTTAGTCTAAAACATTGTGCCTCACCTTTTCCTTTTACAAAGCGCTAACCCAATTACTAAGGTGGTCATCAAAGTCACCAAGAGGACAAGAGGCACAATGATAGCAATGCTTCCTGAAAAAGAAATGGACGAATAGAGAAAGGCAGACATAAAATATGGATTGCTGTAATTGAATACTTTATCACATCAAATCATTTTGCCATTGATATAAGTCAAGCTTAGGTGAAATACCTGTATTTCTAGTTCAGAAGTACATTATCGAAATATCACTGTCCTATTGAACACTTGATCTGCTGGAAATGCTTCTTTAGAGATTGTTTACTTTTATATTGCAGCTAAATGTCTTGAGGTTAGAAACACTGATCTCGTTGTCAGTCTGAGTCTGACTGACGCCACACACATTAGCTTGCACTGATGTAAGTACATGCCAGTAACCCCTTGTACATCAACCATGACTGAACACATTTACACATTTTCACTGGCCATATTCCCATTTTTAGTTTTGTTCTGCTAGCTTTAAATACTCTCTGGCCAAAAGAACATGTGACAAGTTATATGGCAGCCTGGCAAAACAAAAGGGACATCAATGTTGGGTTTGGATGGCCACAGACCTAAATATGTTTCACAACTTACATGAAGTGAGACCTCGGATAGGTATTATAAAATTTGAGGCTTGACCCATTGAATATTATTTATCCATTGAAATATTAAATGGCATATAAAAGTACTTTTAAGTATGATATTAAATAAGTAAATTTTTAAAGCAGTAAAATATATAAATTAGGCTCATATTCTTCACCAATAAAACAGAGACAAAAATTCCAACCACATGTGGCTGTTAGCTTAATTCAACAAAACAGGGGGACCAAAGGGATTCTCTTTCTCAAGTTCCAGGTCTAGAATAGTTTCAGCAAAAGATATCTGGGGGATTTAGCTTATGTTACAAATGACCATTTCTTTCCTTTTTCACTTACAAGAATGGTCTTAGGTTGCGTCACCTATCTTCAAAATGGAATAAAAGATGTATGGAATAGATCTACAGAAAATGGTAAGAGACACTGAATACTAGTTTTTATGCATCTGATCATAGGGGAGAAGCAAAATTGAGACACAAGTACTGCCCTCTATTTCATTCCTGGGTTAGCAATAAAAGATCAATTTTTTTTTTCTTCTTTTTAGGAGACAGTACTTGATGATACTGTGATCCACAGGAGGATACACCTGGCTTATAAATCACTTATACAGGAAGAACAGAAGGCAAGGGTTGCTGATAGCAGGAGAGCATTAAGTAACTCTATCAGATATCTAATGTTAACTGTTTCAACAGACAAATGCCTAGTGCCCATGAGACAAAGGCTTTGTTTATTTGGAAAAAAAAAAATTGTTCGATTCAGTCAAATCAGCCTGATCTCTGGTTAAACTAGGAAACAAAGCAATGTGAAAGCTAATTGAAATTCAATGTGGAATCTTGAATCGTTCAGGAATAAAACTTTAAGAAGTTTTAAATATTTTAATTTCCTTTGCAAATGCATGTGCATGTAAAATATTACAGGAAGAAATGAACAGTAATACTAAGCAAAATAAACAGTTGCTTAGGGACTTCAAAATAGAGGTACAGATGAGTTTTAATAGCTATAGCCAGAAAAACGTCTGTGTGACATAATACATAGTGGAGATCACTTGCCAAAATACCAGAAAAAATATTTAATAAGAAATGCCATGTATAAGATAATATTTCAATTTAAATCTTCAAAAATTATATATATTGCCTTCTTTAGTCAATTTATAAAATGAAAAACTCACAATATTTTTTCATGTTACCAAGTCTATGCAACTTAGTGAGTTTGATATTATATGGTTTTAGGAAAGTAAACTTGGTTTCAGGACAGTGACTTTTATATAAATGCATAACTTATTAGTAATTAATAAATGTAGAGAATCTGGCACATTGGATAATAATTACCGTTTGCTCACAAATTTTAAATTCCAGTGAACAGCAGGTTTCTTCATAAACAATGACTTTAACTGATTGATAACAACTTTATAAATATCCTTACTTTACTACTTATCTTTTATTCTGCTGAAACTTGTAATATATTGGTATGTATTAAACACCAATATTTGTGTTAAGGTATGCAAATTTACTTTCTCCTCAGGGCAGTTGTATACTATTTAGAAAATTCTATTTTATTTGCCTATGTAGGGTCTTTTATTCCTTTAAGGTAGAAATGTTCTTAATCATGCATGCTACAAAACAAAGAATTTTTTCTTTTATTCTCCCATCACAAATGGCAGTTCCAATCTCTTAAATTATAGTGTGTTCTTTAAGAGCCTAGATTTCTAATATATTTATATAGCCAATCAAGGTAACTGCAATAATACTTAATGTAGCCAATAAATAATGCAGGATACAACTTGACAAGTTATAAAAAAGGTAACAATTGATATTGATGGATACAATTGGCAATCACATGATAGTTTTAGACTCACTCATAGGTTTTTATCAAAATAAGTATATTTTTCCAAGTAGAATATATAATTCAGGATATTTTAATAGTATATTATCGGTTGATTTTTCTAAAATGATTTTGAAAAGTACATTCTATACTCATTAAGGGTTGAGAGGATACCTCAAAACCTTCTCACATAAAATAGAGCAAGATTTTCTCCACCAGGTTGTTCTGAAGCCTCATTATATAATACTTTTCCATTAGAAAAAGAACTGTATTATTAAATTGTTATGTTTAACATGAGGGAGGCAGCATAGCATAGCAGCTGAGATAATAAACTCTGAAGCTAGCCTACCTCTGTTCAAACCTTCGATGTTTGAATATATCCTTGGAAAAATTGTTTATCTTTGTTTCAGTTTAAATGTATATAAAGTGAGTGTCATCATTAATATCTATTTCATAGTCATGTAAATAGGATTATGTCCATTACATAGAAAGTGTTACATAAAAGTTTAGTAATTCATTAAAATATATATTTCAGCCCTGGGTGGATAGCTCAGTTCCTTAGAGTGTTGTCCCAATATGCTAAGTGTGTGGGTTTGATCCCCAGTGAGAGCACATACCAGATTCAACCAATGAAAGCATAAATAAGTGGAACAACAAATCAATGTTTCTCTCTCTATCTTTCTATATCTCTCTCTCTCTCAAATCAATATGTAAATTTATATGTGTATATATACATGTAAATACATATGTGTACATGTAAGTGTACTTACATTATACTTATATATGCGCATATATATCCATAGCACTCTGTGCATTCCTGTTTTTGCATTTTTCACAATATATTATAGAAATCAGTTTAATGTAATTTGAGGACATAAACTGTTTATCTCTATTTGTTTTGCAGATAGCACAGTTCCCAAGTTATTACAGGGCTATGCATTTGATTCTTATTTAGCAAATATATTTTAAGTGTTGCTATTTCCCACACACTCACCATGTACTCTACTCTGTACTGGGGATACAAATGCCCCTGCTCTCACATCATGTGTGATGCATATTTTTGATGTATGTTTTAAGGTGACAAAGAAATGAGTTTATTTAACATGGTGTGATAAACACTGCCTTAGGAAAATCATGCATTGTTCTGGAAATACAAAGGGATATCCAACCATATCTGGGATAGAGGAGGACTGGTATGCCTCTGAGACTTATGGGGTGTGTCTTTTTAGTCTCACGAATGAGAATGCAGGTCGATGGGAAGAGGAGACATTGTATTAATCTAGGAAGAGAAATGTGAAGGCCTGGAGGAGAACAGATTATGGAACAGCTATCTAGTTAATGTGTGGAACAAAGAGTGGTGGAAGGTGCGGCCAGCCGCAGAGGAAGCAAAGGTGGTGTTCTGAAGGACTGCGTAAGTCCTGTCAACTTACCAGGGTACTGCACTAATTTTTTTAAAAGATGAGGTTGAAGACACTTTAGGAACTAATATATCCTGATATGTTTGACTTGACTTGGGAGAGAAAAAACATTAAGAGCAGCACTTAAGTGTTGCTTAGGTAAAGATATTTTTTTAGCCATCCATATACATAGGAAGACAAAACAAAGTGCATGAAGTTGGCTGGTTGAGTGGAGGAAAGTGATGAGATCATTTTGGGATATGCTGAGCCTGAAATTCCTGTGGAATATAGATATTGATAGTCATGTTGATATTGATACTGATACAGATATACAGATAGCAACACGCAGTGGGATGGACCTATGACTCAAACCTGGGGAAAAACAGGATTAAGATAGTAACTTAAGGGTAATCAACATAGAGTTGAGTCAAGGAATTAGTGACAAGGAAGAGTGTATATGGTGGTAATCAAAAGGAGAGAAACATCTCACTAAGAAGACATTGTCCCTTCAAGAGAAGTAAGAGGGAAACTACAAAAAATGAGTTATGCAGTTTAACACAAGAGAACCTTTTGTTTATTGGCTGAATTTATAGCAGAAAATATAAATATAAGTTATACCATTAAAACTGACCTGTTTAGACATGTTATATATTCTCCTATGTTTACATATATGTATAAATGTGAGTGCATATATATACATAAATATGATTAGAATTTTTAAAATATATTTTATTGATTATGCTATTACAGTTGTCTCATTTCTCCCCCATCATTCCCCTCCACCCTGCACACCCCCTCCCACCCACATTCCCCCCCTTTAGTTCATGTCCATGTGTCATAAGTTCTTTAGCTTCTACTTTTCCCACACTATTCTTACCCTCCCCCTGTCTATTTTCTACCCACTATCTATGCTACTTATTCTCTGTAACTTTTCCCCTCTCTCCTCCTCCCACTCCCCTGTTGCTACCCCTCCATGTGATCTCCATTTCTGTGTTTTTGTTCCTGTTCTAGCTGTTTGCTTAGTTTGCTTTTATTTTAGTTGTGGTTGCTAATATCTGTGAGTTTGCTGTTTTTTTACTGTCATTTTTTTATCTTCTTTTTCTTAGGTAAGCCCCTTTAACATTTCATATAACAATGGCTTGGTGATGATGAACTCCTTTAACTTGACCTTATCTGGGAAGTGCTTTATCTTCTCTTCCATTCTAAATGAAAGCTTCGCTGGATTGAGCAATCTTGGATATAGGTCCTTGCCTTCCAAGACTTCAAATACTTCTTTCAAGCCCCTTCTAGCCTGTAAGGTCTCTTTTGAGAAATCCATTGACAGTCTGATGGGAACTCCTTTGTAGGTGACTGTCCCCTTATCACTTGCTGCTTCTAGAATTCTCTCCTTCATTTTAATCTTGGCTAATGGAATTATGATGTGCCTTGGTGTGTTCCTCCTTGGGTCCAATGTCTTTGGGACTCTCTGAGCTTCCTAGACTTCCTGGATGTCTGTTTCCTTTGCAAGATTGGGGAAATTCTCCTTTATTTTTGTTCAAATAAGTTTTCCACTTGTTGCTCTTCCTCTTCCCCATCTGGTACACCTATAATCTGGATGTTGGGATGTTTAAAGATATCCTGGAGGTTCCTAAGCCTCTCCTCATTTTTTTTTTTTAATTCTTGTTTCTTCCTTGTTTTCTGTTTGGTTGTTTCTTTTGTCCTTCTGGTCCACTCCATTGATTTGAGTCCCAGTTTTCCTCCCATCTCTATTGGTTCCCTGTGCATTTTCCTTCATTTCACTTATTGTAGCCTTCATTTGTTCCTCTAACTTGCAACCAAAATCTACCAATTCTGTGAGCATCCTGATCACCAAGGCTTTGAACTGTGCATCTGGTAGGTTGGCTATCTCTTTGTCACTTAGATAAATTGGCTCTGGGGCTTTGATCTGTTCTCCTGTTTGAGCCATTTTTGGTGGTTTTTTTTTTTTTTTTTTTTGGTCTGGTTGTGGCTAATATGTAGTGAGGGGCGGAGCCTTAGGTGTTCTCCAGGGCAGGGCAGTCTAGTTGCCGGGTAGTGACACTGTATGTGGGGGCAGGGTCCCAGAGGGAACAATGGCACTTGCTCTGCTCTCTCTGAGATTCCAGTTCCTTCCTCTACTTATCCTTTACCTGGATTATCTGCGCACTAGTGTGGGACCACCTGGTCAGCCAGTGTGGCCTCCCTGAGTCTGCCCGTTGCCACCCCGTACCCGGGGTCTGCTAGCCACCACCTGCACACCGGGATCTACCAACCTCCACTTTTTCCTGCTGGGACCCTGCCTCTTACTGGTCTCCATGAATGGTTGTTGGACTTCTGTACAGTTCAATTTTCTATTAGTTCTGGTTGTTTTCTTGTTTTTAAACCTTGGTTGCCCTTAATTTTTGTTGTGCAAGGAGGCACAGTGTGTCCACCTATGCCTCCATCTTGGCCAGAAATCTCTAGAATTTTTTTCCATGAGTACTTCAATAAATTGTAGCATTCAAAAGCATAAAAAAGTTCTTGTTTTAGCAGCACATGGTCTAAGATTTAAAAAATTCATTAAGAAAATTTCACCTTCCAAACTGAGTAAATGTGATCCTTCCAGTGATGTTTAAGAGGCTGTCTATCCTTGTGGTCCTGTATATTCATCTTCACTCTGTGCCACTCTCCCCTTGTCCCCTTGGCACCAGCACCCTGGTCTTCTACCAGGCCCTTGAATGTGTCTCTTTTTCATTCCAGGGGTTTTGTACCTGCTAATCCATTTGTTTGAAACACCCTGAGCCCCTCCTCTTCATTTAAATCCTTCAAGCCTCAGCTTAAGTATCATCACTTCAGATAAATGACTCTTGACCTCAGTTGTCCCCTGCCATTTTCTCTATTTGCCTCTTTTCAGCTTCTTTCACAGAATCAATCAAAACTCACAATTGTTTTATAAATGTGAATGTTGACTTATTTGTTTCCTTCTGTGCATTATGGCTGTTTAAACTCCAGAGCTTCAACTGCATGAGAGGAGTCACCGTGCGTCTCACTCACTGACCTTTCCCCTGTCCCTGACACAGCACTGGGCACTTGGAGCCTTGAAAATGTTTGCTTTGGAAGAATTAAGAAAAAGGCATTTTTTTGCATTTTTCAGTTCTCTCTCTATATTTGCAAATTTATTATTCCTTGGTATCACATAGTTTCTTCTCTATTTTAAAACATAGTGATATAAGAGAGATAGGGACAGGGTAGGAAAAGAGGAGACACATGTCGCCCGTAGTAGATACCATATCTCTTGGTCACTACAGTCAAATATGATACCTCTACGGCCCCACAAATGCTGAGTATATTTTTATCCTCCTTAATTGGAGAATATACAAATAGCTAATTCAAACATTGAATATCTACTCCTTCCCAACTTATAAAATTAAAATAGGGGTATATAATGAATATTTTATCATCCTTAGCCAAAAACTCTTCAAAATAACTTCAGAAGAGTCAGACTAGCTTTTTTAAGTGGAACCTAAGCAGACAGTCATAGGATACTAGATCTGCTTAATTCCACAGGCAGATCTAGTATCTTAATTTTCAGATACTTTAAACAGGAAAGGCCTAAAAACATCAGTATGACTACTCGAAGATTAAGAAAGCAGGCATCAATTAGAAAGGTATATCTTTGTGCCAGTTGACAGTAGTTAGGACCACAAAGGTAGTATATTTATTCCCAGTTACTCCAAGGTCCAATGATTATAGAATGCTTCACTGTAAGCAGGAATGCTGATTTAAAAACACATACTAAAGTATCCATGTTTCTTACTGGGCAAATGACACCTGCCTGAGTTCAGGGAACCTTCATAGCCATTCAAAGCCACTGGATTTCACTACAGAATAAAAATGATCCTTCTATCTCAGGATGATCAGTTTAAGAATCTCTTTTCAGACTTATTGAGGCAAGTTTTTCTAAGTATTGTATAAATGTCTAATGATAAGTATCTTCTCATAGAGTCATTATTTGGTCAACTTTGCTGAATTCTGAGTAATATGACATTTACATAGCTAATAGCCCTTTCAATGTGCATTGATATTTCCATTAAATTTAATGACTTTGTTCAGTGAAGGAGGAAAGGACATCAGAACCTTTGAAAAAAGGTTACAATTTCTCGTTCACTATTTTAGGACTGTTGAGTATAATTAGAGGCATCCCCTTATATGATGAGCTTGTTGCCCATGCAAATAGTTGAAGACATCACCCTCCATTAAAAATGTTTGGCACAACATTTCTCCATACCATTTTCAAAAAACCAAATACCGCCCTTTGGGCGGTTGGGTGGAATTTATACAAAAATGAAAATTCAATGGATGTCACTCTTCTTTTCTTTTCTTTTTTTCTTCTATTTTCTCTCTCTTTCTTTTAAGATTTTATCAATATTTCAAATTGCTTTTGACTTTATAAAAGGCTATATATCTCATTTATCTTACATAATTGAGAAATTACCATGAACGGAATGCTGAATTACCTTGCTTTCATAATCTTCAACTTACAATTCAACTACAGGTTGGTAACTTAAAATGCATTAAAATGCATTTTTATTAAAAATTTCCTTAATAATAATTGAGTTTTAAAAGTAAATCACAAATTCATATATCAATTAGTATGCCTCCAGAATTATTTTTAGTAATATTAGTATAAACCCTGGCTCCTGGAAAGAGAGAGGAGGAATTTCAATTCTCCAAGTCCTAGTGCTCTATTCCTATAATTAGGTGCTCATAGCTTTCTTAATGTCCTCCCCCTTCCATTTATTAAGAACAGCACACAAATTCCAGGGTACCCTAAAATGCTTCATGACCAAATATGAGGTACAGACTTGCTCCAAATTCAAATTTTATCATCAAGACTATTTATTCTAGACGTGGGTACCATTTTTTCCCAAGATGCTCATGCTTATTGTCTCTAAATTAATGTCCCAAATTAATCTCTAATTGCTGTTTTTGAACAACATTCCTGGAGGCCTGCACTAGAGTAACAATTTTTTTATATTTTTGACTTTGCTAGTGTCTTGCCTTTTTCTCAAACTCCAGGGTAAATTTTTCATTCATTTTCATATACACCTTCTCATCAGCAGTGAAGGACTAGAGAAAAATTGCTAAAGTAAACTTTTATCAATCAAGGTTGTTGCTTTCCCTCATTGTCAAGAATATATTTACCCACTTGATAGGTATTACAAATTTTTCAAAAGTTCTCCATTCATGGTCAAATTAATACCAATATGTATGAATCGAGAAACTTTATTTCAGATTTTTATTTTGAAAATATTTATAAAGTCATTTAAATTTGTTGGAAAACAGATGCATGATGGTGATGTAAATGGACTTTACAGAGATCAGTCTTCAGACCAGATGACACAAAAAAGAGTTGTGAAATATTATGCTATATTTTATTACATATCTAAACCAATATTTTAAAGATAAAGAAGCAATAAACCAGCTATAATTTTTATTAAGAATGGCTTGTTAATATACTTATGACTAACCAATCTAATCTGATTTTTCACAACATATTGCAAAGCATTTTAAGAAAATACAGTTTGGTTTAATTAAAACATGAAATTATTTTTCTTCCTTGAGCATTTTGTATCCATTGTGATAGATGTAGCCTTTTAAGCTGAAATGCATTTCCTGGGAAAATCTCATGCTAGGTTTCAGATGTGCATTAAGAAAAGTGCCAAGGGGAAGGGTTTGGAGCAACAAGTATAAAGGATAAGTATTTATGGACAAAAACTAGGGGGGTGGAAATGGGAGGGAGGTGGGGAAGGGGTGGGGTGGGGGCTGGGATGGGAGTAAAAGGCAGAAAACTGTACAAGAACAACAATTAAAATAAAAAAATTAAAATAAAAAAAAATAAAAGTGCCAAGGTTTGAGATAAAGTTCACCACCTAAAAGAGAACATAATCGCTGGATCCTGTTACCAAGTGAGAACTCAGGGCTTCATCTTCAAAAAATACCAGGACTGCAGGGCAATTCTTGCCAAATTTAATAAAAGATATTTTCCCAGACTTGACTCTCTTAACAATGGGATTTAAAATGATTCCTATACTATATTGAATACCCAGGATGTAAACCTGAGGAACTTACTTGTGCTGATGTGATGAGACTTGCTGCTCTTTGGGGCTGGCCTCTCACACTGTGTGCCTGACCAATTGGTGGAGCATCTGAAAATATTAAAAAAAAAAAATCCAGTGAATAACAACCTACAAGTCTGCTAGCATAGTAACTTCAACCCAATGAAATGGAGGATGCACTCATCACAGATTAATGAATATTAGGTTGAGATATCTGCTAATTTCCTGTATATTATTATTACGCTGAAGGTAACTTCACTGGGACCTCACTAGTTTAAGTACTTTTTAAAGTTTAGTTCTATAGTCAGTTTTCTTTATTTTATGTTAACCTAAAAATTACCATATTTTATAGCAAAATAGAAATCTTAATTAAGAATTGAGAATTAATTTGAGAAGTGCTGAAAATTATAAGTAACCTGTATAAAATTGAGTTTGCCTATCAAGCAAATCCTCTTTTATTAAGTTTATATGATTGAAAAAAATTTTTTTTCTGCTTGTTCTGAGTCCAAATGGAACTAGCTACCAATCAGCTAATGGTCATGTTTCATAGCTGAAGCTGCAGAATGTTTATTCTCTTAACCACGGATAGGGAAATAGAGAGCTTTTCCATTTAAAATCATACTTCAATTACTATGAAATCAAAAGAATGTGCCTGTGTCTTTACTGGGAAAATGGTCTTCCTTATGTAGGTATCTTGACACCATGATGAGAAATCTAACAGAGAATTAAAATAATAGATAGGATTAAAATCCATTATTTAAACATAAATCACAACTATATAATTATGTGGTTGCATCAAATAAACACTGGAGTTGTTTTAATTATTTTGGACAATGCTTATTGGCAAACACAAGATGCCTCTGTGCATTTGTCAGAGAAAATTCACAGAGCAACCATTTACTTGGCTTCAGTTCTTATTTAAAATGATTGTCAAAAACCACCATATCAATTGTACATGATGAATGAACAGCTTCCAGAAACCTTCCAAGTGTTCCCTTTTGTACATGATAGCTAATCTAAATAACTGCAATTTCAAAGACTCTTCCAATTCTCTCTTAGCCAATTTAGATAGGCTTCTATGATGCCATGTGCATTATTTGGGATATTCGTGAAGACAGTCTTGGCTGCTCTAAAACAAGGGCAAAGTTTTATGAAATCCTTATTGCTTACTAACCCAAATCATAAAAACAAAATGTTTCACAAATGCATATATTAACTTTAGCATAAATAACAATATTAATAGTATTCAAAATATGGTTATTTTGTTAATAATGATACTGTAAAGCTATGAGTATGGAGCATGATTTAAATGAAAGTTAGTATCATTATACTACAGTTAGGCTATCACAAACATTATTCTAACTTGTTGTTCAAAGTTTTCATAAAAAAGCTTACATAAATGTTTCCTGCAGATTGCACTTATTATACACCATACTATAAGTAAATCATTAAAATAGATAAATAAATTATAAGGCCAAGGCTATAACTCTATCCATATTATTACAGTAAGACAACAAAATTAGCACATTTTCAAATAATTATAATAAAGTGGGCACTCAATAAAATATTAATTTAAAAATATCATTTCTTATTACCTATCAGTCTTTTTAGCTAAGATCAAGTGTAAAAAAAACATTTTTTTCTTTCTAGGTTGTGGTTTGCAGATGAGTGATCTGGGAAATTGTTACAGTTCTTCAAAGTTCCTAATTCTTGACACAGTCCATGGATAATTTGTAACAAGCAGTTTAGTAAGATCTTACAAACATGTTGTAGAGTGACATCTGATCATTGTAAAATTCTTTTGTTTTTGTATAGTTTTAGATTTGTCAAATCTTCCTAACTGACCACTGAGAGTGTTTTGCAGTGTGTTCTTTGTCATTCCAATGACAAGAACGATGCTGATTGCTTTACTTATTTTACTATGTAGCTGATATGTACAGAGATGTTTCAGTGCAATTATGTTTTATTGAATTGTGTGTCAAAATATCACAATTTGCTCTTTCCATTTCCTTCATGATTAAACAAAATCCTAGGTCAGAGTTCATGATCCACGATAAACTTTATGTTACTAAAGATAAGAACTTCTGTGACTCATCATTACACTGAGATGCTTGGAAGTCAGGATATGAAATTGCTCAGGAATTGGAGGATGAAATGCTAATTGAACAGATTGTGTTCTGATATTAACATCATGTATTCTATGTACTCTATGGAGTTATGAAACATATGACCTTAGAACTTCAAAAAAAAAAGAGATTTTTATACAAAAAAATAAATAAATAAGAGTAGTGTGATTCTTATTCCAAACTCTGGAATTATTAAAGTAGGGCAGTTTCTATTTGTTAAGTGTTGGTTAATTCCCTATTTTATCTATAGCTTGCAATCACTATAATAAATCAGAAATGCCCTGTTAATAGTTGTAATGGTTTTCTCTTTCAAAAAAAGGCACGTTTAAATTTAATCTTCAGTAAATATTTTACTTGTTACATACTGAAAATATCTCTCAAAGACTGTTCTGAGGAAATAATTAATTTTAACAGTTATACTTCTTAATCAGCTGATGATCACCTTGTAGTGTTCCCAATACTCATTAAATGGTGCTTTATGGCCAAAGACAAAATAAGATGCATTTCATTCTTCTACATTTAGTCCAGTTTTAAAAAATACTCTCATAAGATATTAAATCAAACAGATATCATTACTCTTGTTGCCTACTCTACAGAATTACTACTTAAAGCATTTGCTGCTCCACAAGTTTGTCTTCCAACGGTTGATTTAAAACCAAGTATTTTTTAACATTTTTATAGAAATGCATAAATCTTCATACTCTGAGTAGACTATGATGATCAAAGCCATTAAAGGCAGAGCATTTCCATTTTGGAATGTGTGCAGATCATCAAAATTTCCTTCCAAATCCCCACTGAATTATTTGCATAACCATGCTGACTATAACATCTCTGGCATCTGTCTCTTTTTCATTATTCTTCAAGCAAAAGCCATAGTTCATGCCCTGATCATCGTTAATCTGTATGCTCCCTTCTTTTCATTTTTGGATGATTATCTTCAAGTTAGTCCTGTATGGCCCAACCAAGAAATCATTTTTTTTCTCACAATGATAAACACATGTATATCATTCCTTTTAAAATTGTTCTACAGTTATCTCCCACTGCCCTAAACCTTAGGGTAATGAAAATCGGCTTCTTATGTATTGATCATTATGCCACTCTGAATTATTTAAAGTTTTAAACACTTTCATGAATGTTAACTAAGTATTCTTGAATTGCAGAAACAGATACTATTCTTATTTAGTTAAACAATTTTTTATCCTTCTTTCTTCATATCCCCAAATGAAGATACAGCTCCTAGTGCTTTCTCAAAGTCAATAGCTGCCTGGTAAAGCATTATTGATTTAACATTCTTTTTGACTTCTTCCCTTCTGTCCTAGGCCATTCAACATTAAAAAGAAAGATTATTTACTGTTACATTGTTTTCTTTAGTGCATTCTTTCACTTCATTATAGCTATATGTATAAAATATTCTTAACTATATCTTATGAAATTTCCTTTTTGTTACAGATCAGACTAATGATTAACAAACTGGAAAAATTGTTAGGATTAAAATTTTGGAATTCCATATACCAGAGATTTTCATTTGCCAGGTTGGCATTATGGCCAGAAATAGACATTTTAGCAAAGTGACTCTGAGACAAGCAATGAACAAATCACACTTCAATAAATACTTGAGATGAATTTCTGTTTCCATAGACATTGTTCTGATATAAAATATTATTCAATCATTTACAAAAATATTTAGGATGGGAAAATAACATGCATGCCCAGCATGACTGTTCAAAGGAATAATTAACATTGGTAGAAGTTCTTTACATAGTGCCTAAAAAACAGTGCATTTTGTTTTAGGCAGCTAATTTTTATATGAAAGTTACTATATGATATGCATTGTTATTTCATTTATTATGTCCTTCACAAACCATGAAATTATTGTATAGTTACAATATTATCTGTTTTTTTGTAACTTTCTCTAGCACAGGAAAATATCTTTGTGTAAAGGCAATAGTGTAACAAATACCACCAGGAAACACAATAAACATTTTTAAATATGAAAATAAGTTTGGCATTTATAACTAGCCCCAACTAACTAGTACAGTGAAGTCATCACTGCTCACGCATGCACATTCCAGCCCACTCTCCTTGGCTGATAGGTTGCATCAATGTTGCACAATCTGTTCTTGTTATATTAAAAATGTTTGGACTTTTTCTGGACAGAACTTGTACACATATGCCTATAATGTCTATGTGTTCTTAAATAATTGCATTTACTTTCTGCTTTATTTTTTTTATATAACACTTAGTTACATCATTTCTCTTGGTTACCTTGTTGTCTGATTTTTAGTGCAAACTGCTCTTGCTGTATTAACAATGGCTGGACTTGTTCTGGACAGACCTTATAAAAACTGAAGGTGTATTAAAATATTAGATTCTGTCTTTCACTATAATGATGATCAGCTTATTTGGGCTATATTCACATTTTATTTTGCAGAAATGTGGTCTAGAGTTGCCTGCTTTGGGAAGATTTCAAAATAAAATAATAAGATTAATAATTGCTCCCTCTTTTCATTAAATATATAGGTCATGAAACTTTTCTAAGTAAAATTCAAAGGTGAACCTTAAAAGCATTTTGAAATGGAATCACTCCTTTTATATGTACATGCTAGGCTGCCCTTATTAAGCATGATGATCACGATGTTCAGAAATAAAATTCTTTTAATATACCTTCTTCTTTCTGCAGAGGGGGGAAATGGCATACAGGAGTTAAAGAATCCTTAGAATAGTTGTGCATAGTGCCATGCATGTGGTACCATGATACCATATGCATATGGTACCAAAATATGAAGGACCGTATTTTGGTCCTTCAAAAACCTCATTCAGTAAAAAAATATATATATATGATTACATCTATGTTCACCAGATTTATATAATAACATATTCATATACTAGGTGAAGGGAATGAAAAAATTAAACATCACTTGTAATTTTTCTGATTAATTTGGAAAATTTCACTCTTTTGGGATTGAGTCATAGTTAATTTTTGCATGAAATGCCTAATTTTTAAATGTTTTTTCAATTGAATTTATTGAGGTACCATAGGTTAACAAAATTATACAGGTTTCAGGTGTACAGTTCTACATCCCATCATATGTACACTGTAGTGTGTGTTCACCACCTCAAGTCAAGTCTCCATCCATCACCACTTATCCCTCTTCTACCTCCCGCAGCCCCCTCTCCTCCAGGCAATCACTACACTGCTGTCCATCTTCATGGCCTCTATGAGGCTTCTGTCTCTCTCTGTCTTGTTTTGCTCAATTCCTCCATCTCCACAACCAGCCCTACCTCCCAACAGCTGCCAGCCTATGATTCTGTCTCTATTTTGTTTGTTAATTCATTTTGTTCATTAGATTCCACATGTAAGTGAAATCATATGGTACTTGTCCTTCTCTGATTGGCTTATGTCACTTGGCATACTATTCTCCAAGTCCACCCATGGTGTTGCAAAGAGCAAATTTTCTTTTCCTTTTTTCTTTTCTTTTTTTATAGCCTAGTAGTATTCCATGTGTAAATATAACATAACATTTTTATCCACTCACCTACTGATGGACACTTGGGCTGCTTCTAAATCTTGGCTATTGTAAATAACTCTGTAATTAACATCGGGGTGCATATATGTGAATTCCTTTGAATTAGGGTTTAGGGTTTCTTCAGAGCACCAGCACTGATGAGCCTAGCGTGGAGTTTAGGGTTCACGCTCCTCAGAGGTAACCCCTCACAGTGGAGATCTCTCCAGACCTTCAGCTGCTACACACTGGAGTGGGGCCAGCCCTTTACTCATCTCTGTCCTTCCTGCCAGTCTCTATGCAGTTTCTTCTGTAAATCCTTAGTTACAAGACTCCTCTTCAGCTTGTCTTTAGTTGGCTCCTCAGGATGAATGTTCTATAATTTAGTTGTAATTGCAGTTTGGTCCTGGGAAGACCTGCATATAGCTTTCACTTACTCCACCACTATCTTGTGCCTCTGAAATAACTAATTTTGAAGCTCTGCATTCAATGGATGTAGCCCCAAGCCCCTTCTTGGCCCCATTTTCTTGCCAAATAGTAGTGTCATAAAATGCAGAATTATATTATTGCATCTGAAACAGATATTTTGATATTTATTCACCTGGTTATTAATTTTATTTAAAATACTGTTTTACCTGTTATTGTTTTACTTTTTGAGATAAATATTATTTCATATATGATTCATGATTTTTTTGTAACATGCCTTAAAAAGTTCCTACCCTAAATTTGATGTGAAATTTTGTGTAACTTTCAATTAATGTGTGCTGAATTTTGTGGCAGATCCTATAAGTATTTTTATATGAAAAATACACATTCAAATTCTATAAAATACATGAGTTACAATTATTTGCCATGTGAAATGAAGTTTCTGTTCAAATGATTTTCCCGAAAGAACATAGCTAATTAGTGGCAGAAATAAAATAGGGGTTATTATTCATCATTGTTATCTGTGACAATGCCATGATCCTTCTAATTCAATTCACGAGTAGGAAGAAATTATTTCCCTTACTCTCCAGTGCCAAGGAGAGTACCATGCCCTTAATAAGAAAGTCAAAATATTGTCTGAACAAAAAGAAATAAATGCATTTTTTGTAGGAAATTTGTAAGAATTACCACCATGGTTCAGATCTGTGGTCAGTAATGCCTAATATTCTGTCGCTGGAAGTGATCGTTAGGAACCTCCTATTAAAGATGTTACTGCCCTTCGTGGTATCAATTTTACATTTGTGTTGTTTCCAAATCCTGTAAATGTGTCTAATGTATCTTTAAAAATACACCATTTATAAATTCATCTGTGATTACTCAATGCAATTTTAAACTTCCATAACAATTTACTCTATATTTCACTCATTTGGTGTTTTTATATATATAATATTATACTGTAATTTCTATTTATTCAGTACTATTTTCTACCCAAATTTTATTGTTATTTCTCACATGGCAATAGCTAAGTATTACCCCATATAGTTTTCTTGAAAAAACTTAAGGTAGTGTCTTAAATTTGTGTTTGTTGCCATACGTATACTGGATTAAACTCTATAATAACATCATGCCTAATTTCAAAATATAAATTAAATCATTTTGTTATCTAGTACTGATGACATTAGTAAAACAAAATAATCTTACTTTAATATGAAGAGAATATGGTCAAAAAGAGTTTTGGATTTCTAAGCAGTGTTAATATAGTAAAGTAAAAAACAATATTAATGAGATGTTCAATAAACACTGCCCAATGATTATTTCAGAAAAAGTAAAAACTAATGAAAAATTCAATTGAAATAGTAGCCATGAGAGAAATGAAATTAATAAAATAAATTATTTAAAGTAATTTATTTTAAGGAGTAAGGAGAAATATAAAAGATGAAATCTAGATTGCCAAGAAATTATCCATAACATGAAGTTTGTTAAAATTGGGTGATTTAAGTTAGAAATGTTTAAACATAAAATTCTGTTCAGACTGCTTGAGCAGAAATGGACAGTGAAGTGTAAGATGATGACTGAATAAATATTTTAAAAAATGAAATCTCTAGTAATGGAAAGCTTTTACCATCTAGATACTCTCAGATAAATGGAAATTCTATTGAAAGCAAATCTAAAAAACATAAGTATTTTTTAGAGTGAGTTGGCAATTTCTATTTAACTGAATAAATTACATGTCTCAAATAAAAGGGAAAAGAAACTATCATAAAATTTGTATTAAGTAATATGGTGGATGTAACTGAAGACATAAAAGTAGACTATTGCACTAGAAACTGTGGTTACAATTTTATAGCTAAAGGAAGGTTAGAAGAAAAACTAAATTCCAGTAGAAAGTTCTATCTACATGATGCCAAGATGAATGGTCAATTCCAAAATTGGCTTAAACACATACCAAACCATTGCAAGCAGGTGGTGGTAAAAATCTCTATGCTTAGTGGCAATCAGACATGTACCTACTTTGCTACCTGAATATTTTATGTTTTAGCACAAAACAGGAGTAAATAATAAAGAATTTGAAACCCCCTCCTAACTCTTAGAACTTCTTGTGCTTTAGGATAATGAAATCTAAAACATATTTTGATGGGGATGCCTGGCATATCCAACCGCACTATTAGGTATTGCTCAAGGTATATCAATCATATACAAATTGGGGGGAATGGTAAGAATAGCAGGATTATTATTACAAGGTTGTGGACATACAATTTGTCTCTTTAAATATGTTGTTTTAATTCTCTAAAAAAATTTAATTTACTTTCAGTTGTAGTGCTTATGCATTGATATATTGACACTAGCCACTTTAATTTATAGCCTAAATCACTGAAAA
Organism: Anoura caudifer; assembly: GCA_004027475.1. Classification (NCBI taxonomy): domain Eukaryota; kingdom Metazoa; phylum Chordata; class Mammalia; order Chiroptera; family Phyllostomidae; genus Anoura; species Anoura caudifer. The sequence goes on along the minus strand of PVKU01003091.1, from coordinate 141,540 downwards.
ATGATTCTGATATATAAATTCTCATCTCCTTTCTGGTATTTCATATTTCATCATAGCCATTTTTCTAGTTACAAGATTACTACATATCCACCAAAAAGTAATACCAAAGCATTCCAGAATCAAACACTTATAATTTATAAAAGGACCTCTAATTAATATCAATATCAACTTCTCAGTAAATCACTACCATTCAGTCCTTTTAATTTCTCATTTTTAATGGTGTTTGGCGCATGGTCAATATGTATGTTTGGAATATCAATGCTTGTTTTTTGACAATGAGTGAATAAATTCCTGAAAACATGGAGGATGCATGGTTGAACACATACCAATACATATACGTATATGGAAATGTCATATAGATGTGTCATTCACTATTCTATAAAGAATATATAGCACCATTCTTAAGAATATGCTTTCAGCTAGTTATAAATCAGACATTTTTCAGAAAAAGAACTATTGATCCACTATGGAAAACACTATAAATTTAAGAACCATAGTAATAGTCTTTCCTTCCTTCCATCTTTTCTTCCTTCCTTCCTTCCTTTCTTCCTTCTTCCTTTCCTCCCCACTCCCTTCATCCCTCCCTTGCTCCCTCACTTCCTCTACTCCTGCTTCCCTTCATTCATTCATTTATTCTTCCTTTTATGAAATTAGATGGATGAGCATATTCCACCAACTTGGGTATGTACGAATTTTACATCTTCAATGATGTTAATTGTGTGGACTTCAGATCTTGTCCCAGGCTGCAGCCAACTACTAAATGGTTGTTTTCTTTCCATGACAAAAATTCTAAAGGTATTTATCTAATGGGTACTTTGGCATGGAGAAAATTGACTGATCTAGTTTTCTTGACTTGTCCCTGACTTGGAATATTACCAAGAAATACACCTTTGTTGTTAACACCATCTGAAATTTGTGATTATTTTATAGCACTGAAATATAGGAAAGACATTTAATGTAGGAGAAATTGTTTAATTGTTAAAGAAGTTACAATTACACAAATGAAAGTAATACGTGGTTTTATTGTGTTTGTTTTCTTTAGTTATTTTGATTAACTGCTTAAAGGTCAAGAACATGTCCACAAATTAAGGGAAAATTATGTGAATATATCAAAGCTTCATAGGGATAGCTGCCCAATCTATATCAATGTAATAACTGTTCTTTGTTAGGTGGTGTCACTTGTACTCTCAAAGCACAAACCGGACCTTAGACTTGAACATGAAAATGTGATATCTAAATTCCAATTTTCCCCATGGCATGACTAGCGTGGTGAAAGCTAGAACAAGCTATGACTTGTTACCTCGGATCATAAAAGACATATATTGATGTGACAGGTTTTCTTGCCCTTTACTACTCCAAAAGAGATGCACATTTCATATTTTGTGCTTTGAAAATATGTCAAGTGGCAGAAAGCCAATAAAAAACATTCAATGACCTGACTCTTGAAATGTGGACAACACAGGTTGTTAAAATTGAATTGTTCAATACCCCTGCTGAAAAGTTGTGGTCTGTTTGTGATCACTCAGGGCAACTTCCTTGGGATCTTTGTAAATATTTTCTATGGGGTGATGAGGTCCCATAGAAAATGGGACCACATGCAGGAGTGCGGCTCAGCTTAACAGCACGACCAGGGAGAAGCAAACCACAGTCTACTTTGTGCAAGGACAATATTTCAAGAAGCCAAGGCCTTAGTTAGCTATTGTAATATAAGAGAATAATTTCTACCTTTCTAAAATTTGTGACAGAAACAGCATTCATTAATTATCTTCTGGAAAGCTCCAACAAAGGCTTCTGTAGTACCCGCACATTTTCTTACATATTACTCACCCAAAGGATTTAGAAAATAATGCTGAACTTTTAATAAAGTAATTAGATTGGAACAATTACAAAACCAAGGAAAATAACAAAATGCCTAATTCAGATAGCTCTCTTAATGAATATCCCCTAGGTACTTATACAAGATATTCACTTTGCGTCTTTCTGTATTTTAAAAACTACTTTGGAAATGTTTACAAAGCTAATTCCTGTATGTGTTCTCCAGGGTAACATAGCCCTTTCTTTCTGTGTTACCCTCATAAGACTTGCGCTGGGCTTTGCTTATTGTGGCTCTCTCCCCAACCACTATTGCTATCATTGTCATTGTACTATTAATCTTTTACTTATGCCACATTTTACATTGTTTCCATTAACAAGCAATTAAGAATTATCCATGCTTTATTTTTCTTGAAATTCCCAGACACTCAGATTATAGCATGTTCTTAGCATTTTATGTTTGGCTATTACATGGACTTTAAGACTTTTATATTTATTTTTTTTTAATGTTTACCATGTTTAGGACAATACTCTATGTTCTTTAAATCAATTACACTGCTTAATTATCAAAACAATCTTAGGAAGTAGATGCTGTTAGCATTTCCACATTGAGGTGACAAAAGTGGCAAGAAGAAAAACTGAACAAATGAAACAAATTGTAATCTCAAGCTATAAGGTCTTCTACCACTGGGCCCTTCTTTGTGCCCTGTTCACCAACAAACACCTTTTAAAGATCTATTTTCTTAATAGAAAAAAAGTAATTTGTTCATTTGTACATTGCAATTCATTTTAAGCTTTACTGTTTCAAACCTACGGCTTTTTGTTCCAGCAGAGCACCATGTGATCTAGACCTTTCTAACACATTCACTTGATTGTGATACTTCACATGTCAAAGTACCAGTGTCCATCTATTGCTTAAGAACAAATTTCAAATACCTAGGTAAGCATTCTATGTTCCTCAGAATCATTTCCCTGTCCAAATCTGCTTCACAAGCACCATTTATGCCCTAACACTCAAATCCCCTGCCATATTCCTTCTTGCTTATCTTTTTTCCTTATGCAAACTCAGAGGTCCTTAGGGGCAAGGGCTATACTTCAATTTCTTCCTATTTCCTATTCATTTTTCAGATAGAATCCCATAACAAAATCAACAATCAAACAAACAGAAGGCAAGGAGAAGAGATAATAAATGAAGATTTCCTAAAAAGTTAAGATGTTAAATTAACCCTCTTTAGTTCTTTATTTAGAGAGGTATTTTACCTGAGTTTTAGAACATTCAGAAAACACCCTATGGTAGTTTTAGAAGGTGTCATGAAGATGGGAAAGAGAACTGAAATATAGTAAATAAACCACTTTTCTTTTTTTTTTTTCTGATTTGCAGTTTTTGAAACTAACAGATGTGGTATTACAATAATGATAGAAAGATGGTCACATCATGGGCTGATAAGATCTCACCATATAATACAGATTTCAAGACATTTTTCAGCAACATTAGTTAAGAACATATTACATGCAGAATACATGCTAACTACTGGGGAAAAATAGACAAATTAGACATTACTTCTTACTTGAGGAAACTTACAATTTGACAGAAAGAAACATACATGTAAGTTTAAAGGGGTAGAACAGAAACCATTCCCAGGCCAATTTTATAAAAATATGTTCATGGACAAAGGCCACATGCAGATGAGAGGCCAATCCTAGCCATACACTGGGAAGTGTCACAGAGTAGTATGAAAAATATAAACACAATGCATGCAAGGGGATGATCACAGAAGAAAGATAATTTTGTGGAAAACCATTCCTCACAAAATAAACAAAAAGACAGTTTCCCATATAAATCTAACCAAACCAAAAAGAAGAAAATAATACAGCAAGTCACTTTTAGTTTCTGCTTGAAATGAAGAAGGAAAACATAAAACAAACAGTGCTGTCTTGCTTTTGAACACATAAAGAATTGTTCTTGCCATGGGCAAGATGCAATAATATATACTGTAAGAAATGTCTTGGAATTTTGCCATTTTCAAAATAGTGAGTATCTAAATTGATATGATTTCAGAACCAATGCAATATCAGAGTTAGATTTTTTTGGTTCCCACTTTGCAGATGATGCAAATGACCTTGTAACTGAGTAGATGGGGGTCCATCCACATGGTTCCTTGGTGAATAACCCAACAATCAATGCTGGAAGGAACAGGCCTTTATTTTCAATATTCCAACCTTGGCTCTGAGCCCCACCAATCACTGAGTGGCCCCTGGATCACTGAGTCACTTGCCTTGATTGAGGATGGCAGCCTAATTAATGTAAACTATACAGGAGAACCGGCAAATGTACTCCATTGTGGGAGAAGTTGGAGATGAGGTCATTCGGGAGGCTCATGGTCAGGATTTAAACTAAGGGCAGGCAGCCATAAGTGGGTTTGGCCATGTGGCTTGGAAACAAGTAGAAGAGCCCTGAGGGAGGAATAATGTAGCAGCCACAAAGAGAGTGAGAAGTAAGCAAGCAACTGCGTAGTTTGTAGTCAGGATCTGGCCATACAACCTGGTGTAGTAAGGAAGGGGACACGTTGCTGCTCTGTGCGTGCCTGCTGTAGCTGACTTCGAAGACTGTTCTTTGCAAGATGCTGACCTGCTGTTGTGCAAACCCGGACTTTATCTGGATTCTTGAGACTTGTGTCTTTCCTGAATTTCACCGTGATTAGTGCACCATGGCTCATGCCTTCCTGGGCTATAACACGGAGGCTGATGGCAACGTACTGCAGGTCCTGACAGAGAGAGCTGCTGTGAAACTGTTTGCACAGCTGCCTTAAGATAAGAAGATGAGGAACTTCGGGGGCTTTGGCCTTTATAGCCTTTTGAGTAACAAAGGAAATGCTGGGTCTCATGGGAAAGGAAAGTTCTGAGCATAAGTGCTCTGAGCACCCGCCGCAAGGTTGCAATATTGTAAATAAAAACCTGTTCCTTCCAATACCAATTGGGTCATACACCAAGGCGTCATGTGAACAGGCCCTTGTCTGCTCAGTTACAACCTTAAAAACTGCCTTTTTCTTCTGTCTTTTTAAAACAGACTATGAATTATACAGAAGATTATTTTGGAAAAAATATTACCCAAAGTCCGCTAAATAACAGGTATCATTAAACTTGAAACTACACAAGTCAAATATCTAGGTCTGTTTTGTTCATTGATATATCTTTCAGTGCCTAAGATGTTCTGTGGTATATAGTAGATAATCAATAAATATTTTTGATGAATAAATATGAGAACAGAATATTGGCAGTATTATTGTTATCTAAAACTGTAACAAGTCAAGGGAGAGACACCCGGGATTCTAGTTCTTATAGAATGTGGATATACTGGATTAAGGGTTATAATAAGAAATAGGTTGAAAAGTTTATTATCTCTCTTGAAGTTAGGTATAAATAAACTACTTATGTATCTAGATATATCCTGGCATATCATTTTGAAGTATAAGGAAAATAAATCATAAAAGCATAGAGAAAATTAAACATAAATATTTAATTGTGAGCCAAGAATTTTATGATTAGCTCCTTAGTTACTGCATAGTGTTAACAACAGATTTTCTGTTAGTCTTTTTTTTTTTTTTTTTTTTTGTGGCTAATGGGAATCTTTGTCTCCTCAGGGTCTGCAGAGGTATTTTAGAGGGATTTGGGGTAAATGTGTATCTGGGGTTGTAACTCTAATCCAATTTTAAACCAGTTTCTAAACAAAAATTCAATTGGGATTCAGATTTAAATGCAGTGTGCCTTGCAGGAACACAAAGAGATAACATGGCTTTTTCAAAATCACAGCTAATTTGATTCATGAATTCTATACTTTTGGAATCAATGTTTCTGCTTCTGGGCGTTAATCTTGAAAAACTAATGAGGAAAGTACAAAATATATCCATATGTAAATTTTTACCCTTGGAAAAAATAGTTAACAAAAAAAAGCAATATGCTTAATCTTTGAATGATATATACTTAATTAAATTAATTCGGGAAAATACAAACAATGGAACAATGGACAACTGCTGAAAATAAAAGCTATACATTGACATGGAAGGATGTTCTTACTGCATTGCAAAGTAAACAAACATAAAAGAATATTTATGATATGATCTCATTGTAATGTAGAATACTCTGCTAATGTATATTTTCATAAAGAAATTATATGCATAAAAACTGAATATCTAACAATGGCTACTACTAGGAAATGTATGTATTTAAAAGATTATCAGAATTATTAATTTTTATTTTAAAAATAAATATCCATAGTCTAATAAAAACAGTAACTTGAAGGAAGTGTATTTAATAATGGCAATGAGGAGTTATTTTATTCTAGTCTGAGAAGGAATGGTTTAGATCATTCTCTACCAAAGCTTGTCCCAATGAAGAAATTGTTGACTTGGTTGACTTTAGGAGGATGGAGAACATGGAATGGATTAAAAAAAAGTGGTGTGAAGAGAAACCAGATTAAATAAATGCAGTATGTACAAAAACAAATATGGAGTTTTAACATCTTTCCTAGTTTAAATACAATACTAATATCTCAGCCAAGAGCTGCTTGCCAAAGACAGGAACTAGTATTTGGGATACCCTAGGGAATTTCAGCAAGTTACCTAAAATAAAATTATATGCAGTGTTACACCACCAAGATTGAAAAGTGAAGGTAGTTTTAAGTCTGGCTACAGTAATGGTATGATGAAATGTAAGTAAGCAGAAATTGGCTCTAAACACAGGTTTTCAGGCTAATCTTATGCATGCTCATATAACATTTCTTTCCTATGGAAATTTTTATTTGTACATATTAGGATCATCTTCTGAAAGAAGAAACATCTAAGGTTTAGAAGGGCCAACAGACCACACTAAAAATAATCGGAAGAGTAAATATATGAATCCAGGTAAACATGACTCCTAAATCCATGCACTTTACACCTACTATATAAGAGGGGACCACCCCAAACAGAATTATCTTCTGGAAGGTGGGCCCCTTGTAGCAGGCTTCCCCTGCTAGGAACTCATATGTATCAGTGTGCCAGCTGGCATTTTGTGAGACACTGCATTTAGCTTCAGTGAATTTTTTTGAAGACTCCTTCAATGTGTTGGCCCACTTTATGATGGGTGACTTACGAGCATACCTACCCACATTACACTGAGTTTTAAGCAGTTTTTGACCAAAAATGGCATGACTCCCAAACACCACACTTCCTATTCACCTAATTTTACCTTAAACGACTTGCTTTATTTCCCCAGATGAAAAAAAAATCCTCAAAGGGAAATATTTTGTGGATGTAGAAGAGGTGAAACAAAAAATGTCAGAAGCACTAAAACAGATAACAATTGATGAGGTCAAAAACTGTTTTGAGCCAGTGGAAAAAAATGTCTCCATAGGTGTGCTGCATTAAATGGAGAGTACTTTAAAGGTGAGCGAAATTTGAACATGTAAGAATAAATACACATTTTTAATAAATAAATTCCAGGTTTGGGGGTTCCCCCTCATATCTTGTAGAATCAGCTAAACTTCCTTAGCTACCCATCTCACTCCCTTTGACATGATAATACCAGATAGCAAATAGATCCCTCTGGTACTGAGAGACTCATATGAGCTGAGTCAGGATTTGAATCTGCATTAAAAACCAGACAGCAGAAGGAAAAATTCTATAGGGAAGTATCCCTGAGCTCCTGATTGTCCTCTACTATATTCTGTCATGACTCCCTAAGCACCGGTGATTTATGCCTAGAAGTTTATTAGTGCATTGCATATATGTAAATTAATTTTATATGAGAACTTGATTAAGTTAAAGGATGCCCAGATAGTTGGTAAAACATGAATTCTGGGTGTGAATGTGACAGTGTCTCTGGAAGAGATTAACATGTGAATCTGTAGAATGGAGTAAAGAAAGTCAGGACAGAGGCAGAGAGAGGTCCTACTGACTATCTCTGCTTGAGCTGAGACATTCACCTTGCCCTGCCCTTATACTTCAGCATGCCTGGGTTTTGGACTGTTGGACTCAGACTTAAATGATTGGTTCCTTAGTTCTGAAGCCTCATATTTGAACTGACTTATCCAGCTTGTAGACAGTCAACTAAGGAATTTTTTGGTGTCTATAATTATATGATCCAATCTCTCTCTCTCTCTCTCCCCCCCCCTTTTGATTCTGCTTTTCTGGAGAACCCTGACTAATGTAATATGCAAAATAATATATAATATATATTAGAAAATATGTTTTCTCAATAAAATTTCATTATTCTCTTTTGAAAACCTTTGGTTAAGTTCAAGTCAATTGATATTTACTATTGACTTACCACATGCCACGTAAAAAGAGATTATCCCTGGGCTGAGACTAATAGAATAACAGTTAAATGTGAAAAATTCAGGAGATGCATTTGGGTTTGTGAGCTCTTTGAGCAAAGACTCCTAACTGTGGAATTGTCCTGGGATTATGTGACAAGGCTGTTTGTAAGTATGGTATTAATATTAGGAGAGAAAGGGCAGAAACAAATGTTCTTTACTGGACAGTGAAATACTGTGAATACTTTAAAATAACTTAAATCCAATGTAAATGAATGTCTGACCCTAGGGAGAAATCTTAGAAGTAGGAAGACACAAGTAACTTGCTATAGAGTTCAACAGTTCTCCATAGTAAATTCTATGTAATTCTCATAGTAATTTCTGTGTCTCATAGCAGAAACTATTTAATAATACAAATATTGTCAAAATAACATATATCAGAATTTTAAAATTGATTTTAACATTATTCAATATATCTACTTTAATAAATGTCAAAAATCTCTCTAAATTAACATGAAAAATAAAAATCTAGTTTTTTTTATTTTTTTTGTTTAGTTTATTTTTCTCCCACATAGAGCAGTAAGTGGAAAGTGGCCATCAAGATACAAAAATGAAGACTTGCAAATAACAAATCTATTTCTTAATTTGAGTGATACAGTGATAAAATTTCTATGTAAAAAACTATCAATTTCATAAATCTGAATATTTTCCAAATGTGTATAAGTTCTGCACAATTTAAGTAGTTTTTTACCCTATAAAGAATATAATATACAGACAACAAAACTAAAGCAAAGACTATATCTTATCTCTTAAAAAGATTTTTGTTCCCTGAAAGGGCTTTTAGATAAAACAGTACATACCAGCTTATTATTAAAGATACATGACCATTATCAATTGAAATCTGAAGATAAAACATGTTCCCCAAAATCAACACCTATGAGGAAAATCGACCGTGAGAAAGATATTCTGATGCCTTAATATTCTCTTGTGCATGACCAGATACTTCATATTAAATTTTGTTTTTATTTATTTGCATTTTGGTACTATGTGAATTGTAAATACCCTAGGTAAAACTAGGATATTTTACATATTCTAGAAATTTTACTCTAAAAACATAAGCATCAAATCCATATCTGCAACATCTGTTCATCCTTCACAGTGAGTCCCTTAACAGTGAGCCCTTGATAAATAATGAAAGCACAGTCCTCTTGAATACTTAAGTCTACCTTGTTGTGAAAGTATTTTCCCCTAGGTCCCATTTTTTATTGAAGTTATCATTTTTTCCTGCATTTAATTCACAAGCATTCAGAAAGAAATCTACATTTTTCTCTACTTTCTTAATTTTTACTTAATCAATTACAATCTGATTTCTATCATACAGGATTTTCAAGGCATCTCTCAAAATGGCCATCTAATTGAAAAATTCAATATATCATTTATAATTGTTATTCTTCTTAACTGACTGGAGTTGATATTCTTTGACACTCTCTACTACTTTGACTTGGAGGAATTTGAAAAGTACTGTCCAAATTCGATTTCTTTTCATTTACTTTTGTTGATTTCTCCATAGCACAGTATGAGATGTTGGTATTTCCTAGGATTCCATCCTTAATTCTCTACTTTTTTCTCTAATCCCACTCTTGTGTTGAGGTGTAAAATATATCTCACAAACTGGGCCCAACATACCTCTTTTCTTATCATTGTATCATATATTCTCTCTGTTTATGATGCCGTTTAGCCTCTACTCTATTCTTAGCAAGCTTCACCTTCTGCTTTCAGATCTAGTCTCTGACTCTGCTAGTCCTTTTTCAAGAAAGGTGTTCAAGAATTACCACTTAAAAGGCATTTTATTTCAAAAATACTATGAAAATATCATTTCATTTATAAAGCCTCTTTCTCTCCCACATGTAATCATCAGTTGATCTCTATTCAGTTGTTTTCCCATAACACTTTCGTCTTGAAGCTATTATAACAATTGTCAAATGGTATTTTAATTTTTTTAAAACTTGCTTATCTACCCAAATACATACTAAGTTCTTTAACAGTAAAAATCACTTCAGTATCAGCACAACATAAAGAAGGCGGTACAGCGTAAGAGCTATAACTGGAGACTTAGTATCAAGCAGGAGCAAACTGAATCTCAGGTACTCACTACTTCCTACTATGTATCCTCAGTGTTATTAACAGTGAAATAGGGTAACAATTAGATTATAATAATAATAATAATACAATATTCTAACCTTCTACATAAAATGATTAAAGTACTTAAAACAGTGCTGTTACAAAGTATTTGCTAAGCCAGTTTAACTGTTAATAATTTTCCTTACATATTTATGCAGGGTATAAGTTACCATAGGTTACCAATAAATATTTGGCGAATGAATTTTATAAATAAATGATAACAAAATGTAATTATCTCTTTTATGATTCTTCAGTGGTTTAGGTTGATTTGTGGAATTCAGTAAGCTTTATTCCTATATCAGAATAAATTTAGGGCATAAAAAAACAAGGCACGGGCAAAATTTCCATAAAGCCAAATACAGAAAGAGATACAAAGATATACACAAGAAAGAAATGTTTGTTCGAAACACCTTCAATTAACCTGTTTTGCTGGCCATGTTTATCAGATAGGCTGATTATCACCTTAAAAGGTCAGGTACCCCTGATGTTGAAGACAACATTACTGTGGGCCACTATGCCCACGAGAGATACATATTTGGTGACCTGGCAATTCTCCAGATAGGACACGGTTCTGAGACCTGTTTGTGAGAAAAAGGGAGGAGGGTGAGCTTGAAATGCCCTGTGTGCTTTGCGAGGGAATAGCAGTTGGGAGACAAGATAAAGGAAGACTGTGTCCCAGAGCTGCATTGCCAGAACCCTAAAAATGAAGTGACAAAAGTACCCACATCAATGTTTGGTCAAGGATCGCCCTCGATTTACTAACTGAAATATTCACCAACCTATTGCGCTTGCTATTCTTCCCTCTGGTGGCACTGCCCAGGTTCAGATCCTCATCACTTTTCACCTGAAGTGTGGCTAAAGCTTTTGATATATGGCCCTAGCAGCTGATCTCTAGAGCTTTCCACATACCAACAACAGTCACCTTCAAAAACAAACTCCTGCAGCTCAAGTCTCTACCTCACACCTCTTTGTCTATACATTATTTTCAGGATCCTATGGAATCCCTGAATTTTGGCATAAACTGAATTCCAAGTTGTCTTTCTAGTTTCATCTCTTTGCACTGACCCCATGACAAGTCCACAGTCACCTTTAATTCTAGCTGTACTAAACCACTCCTCATTCATTTCCCCAAGAGGCTGTTAAATGTCATATCCATGTTTTTGCTTACGTTTTCCCTTCTTTTCAGAATGTTCTTCCCAACCTTGCTGAACTACATGAATTGCACGAATAATGAAAAGTTCCCTTTTCTGTAATGTCATTCATATGTTCCCTTTCCCACTTTGAATGAATCACTTGCCCTGTGTTCACACCTACATCATTATAGGTTAATTAGTTGCTTAAAATTTTCTAACCTCTTTAATTGGTGAGTTCCTTGATGTTGAGGGTTTAATTTCATTCATCTTTACTTGTCTAGGATTTAGTGCACTTTCAGGGTCTTACAAGGATTTGCGGAAAAACTGGAGGAGTTTAGGGTGGAGGCAGGGCAAATGTAAAGCTAAAGAAGGGTCATGTCTATGTCTTCCATTGCACAAACTACTAAACCTGAGTTTGAACTGATAAGAGAATCAATTCTTTGACATAGTTTACATATATTTCACAGAATTTTATAGTTTATAAAATTTAAAATGGTATTTATGGATATACTTTATAGAAAAATACTGTTTTAACATATTCAAATATCTTCCATAAAAAAGGTATCAATTTCCTTTATGTAATTATTTTTAATCACATCCCATATTTTTCCAACTTCTAGTGAATAACATTTTCTTGAATAAATCAATAGATCATAATGAATAAAACTGCAAAGTTTTAGTAAGGAAACATCTGAATTTTAATACAACTGTGCCTTAGAACCATTATTAAATACTTTGAGACACCATCATGGGGCTATTACCTGGTGCTTAGCAGGGTTTCTGTTTACAATATTGGGTATTAAGGAGTATGTCAGATATGATCTATCTCTAAAGCTCAAATAAAAGTTAAAAAAAAAACAACAACTTGCACTGTAATGAATATCAATAGTTTCCCAAAAGTTGGTCTCTGAAATATCTCAGAGGAAATGAGCTTGTTACAACAAACTGAATTGAGGAAGACTGACTTAAACATTTCTGGCATTTTTAGCATGTGCATTTTTTTTTCTGTAAAGGAGTCTTATCAATTAAAGTAAAACTGTTTGCAGTACAATTTTGAAAACAAAATAATGCATTATTTCATCAGGACTTGCAGTAAAATGTCAGTCACCAGATTAAAAACTACCTTTCCAAATATAGTATACAGTGATAGAGTCTAAAAACGCCTGCTCCTATACTTCTCTAATTAAAAGCACTAGACTCGCTGATGTATTTTTATTAAACATTTCCATGAGCTTTTTAATTCCCTTTGTTACATTCCCAGACTTTCTAGCTGACTATGGCACATACAATTGTCGGTGAGCGAAGGAAAGGTTAAGTGTGTATGACAGAGATGAGCCCCGAGATGAAGTATACACTGTGAAATGCATGTGGATGTTAATGATTTAAGCCAATGAACTGTGGCCTGAAATGATGTCACAGGAAGAGGAGCGGTAAGTGGAAGGTTAAACCTACTTGCATCTCGGCTCATTAAACGCAGTTAAAGTGCAAATCCCCTCATTCTGACAGTAGTGATCACAAGGGTTCTCTTTCTGGTCACAGCGCTGACTTTTAAACCCCACTGAGCATCTGCAGAATTTTAGTAAAATACAGCTAAATAAAGCATCTGATTTTTATTGCCAATATGTTTCAAATTTATTTTATACACAGTAATATTATGAATCAAATTTTTCTCAGGGATGTCCACTTCTCTCTCATACACACTCATCACATGCTACTCTGACAAAGTGGGGTACAGAATAGAGACATGGGTCATATGCGGGCATCATCCTCCTGGTTAAGCAGTGATAAAAAAAATTCAAAATAGAGAACACATAAGTTGAATAGTTTTATTTCAAGTTGTCCATTCTGGAAAATTAGGTATTTGAGAGGATAAAGGGTTAAATTCCAGATGTTCGAAAAGCAGAGGATCTCGAATAATTTTCCGAACATATAGGAACCCAGAATTGAGTTAATGTATTTCCAAGGAGCAAGGCTTAATGGGTTTGAATAATACAACACTCTTAAACCTGATATAAACATTATATATAGCATTATTGACTTAAATATACCTCAAATTTTTTTGAAAAGAATGGCCTTAAGTACCAAAATATTCATAAATATAATTGTGACTGGGTTTCACCTGTCTAAATAAGGTCAATAAAATGAGAACAATTTTCCCTGGCATATCCAAATTCAAAGATCTATGAATGTCTGAAATGGGTATGATGCTAAAAATTAGGTGAGTTCTCACTATGAAATCACCAGCAAATTGATGAAGGAGGAGATTCTATAGCATGTGAATCAACGAGAGATAATGCCTGATCAAAGATATTCATGAAGCATTTATGCAAAATGTATTATCCTCAAGAAAGGAGAACAATGGACAGGGATTCCATGTACATACAAAGGCATATCATTAAATGCACATAACAATATAAAACACTCACAGACACACAGGCACATTTGTTTCAGGGTCCAGCTGGCATGTGCCGCCATTGTAACAGTAGCCATCGCATAACTGACAGCTGGAGGCAATCTTTCCATTAGTGCAGCTGCAGCAACAGAGAAAAAAATATATATCTCATTGTTACTGGAATTATTACTGTTTAAAGCTGACATAAACTCTTTGCAGATGATAATATTCATCATAGAGGAGTAATGCAGCAGCTGGCTGAAGGTAAGTTCTCAGAGAGAGAGACTTATTGAAGGCAAATATTTTTTTTTACAAAATAATGACATAAAATTTTTCTCTTGGTAATTTTCAAGTTTTCAGCCCATTTACTTAATGCAAAAATTAATTTAGCTAGATATATGTGTGAAAAATATACTCTAATATCTATCACTTTTTTATTCCCTTTTTATATGACTAGAATTTGATGAGATCAGTGTTATAAACCACATAATCAAATACTCTGGAAACAAATGCCTCAGTTATCCTTTCTAACCTGAAAACTCTGGTCCAAAAATTGTTATGAATTTGAGACTTCATATTTTATAAGGAAGGATAGGATTATCCTATAGTCACATGTATGCTGCTGCTTCTCTCTGAATATGTATTGTAATTAATGCCAAACTTTTTATTGTAACAAAAAAAAAAAACATGGAGCAGTTCATTGCAATAATAAATAGTCATGCTATAGGAACAATATGCAGTATAGCAACAAAGTAATGAGGTAACCTTATGGAATTCTTATGGAAATGATTCTAATATACAGCATGTTACATGGGATAAGAATAAATGCTATGGCTATAGCTACAAGAGAGAAACAAGCATAACAATAATAGGAAAAATCATAAATTTTCATTTGCTATGTTATATTTTTAAATAAATAAATACTAGTAGATTAGACATTAAAAAATTGTTGGAGAAACAGAGAAAAGCATATCAACATTCCAAATTATCAAGGAGCCTCTTCTATTAAAATATGGTAATAGAATCATACATCCCTTGGACCAAATAAGATTTATAAAAGATCCTGTTAATATTTGGTTGTGAGATCATGTTAGTAGTAGGTGCTTTGAAGCAATAAATGATATTACGGTAAATCTGTACATAATCTTGACAAAGAAATCAGGCTGCAATATCATTGATTGATCACTTTGGTCTTTTTCCATGATGGATATCTATTATAGTACATCCATCAAAAGGCAATTCCTAATGATAGGTTAGATACCTGAAATAATTGTTTGGCAATCCTGTATTTCATTTATTTTGTACACATGTATTTGACCTCATGTGGGTGGTAAGGCTGCTAAAAATGTACTAAATTGTTTATAACTTTTCCAGGTGCTTAATTTAAATATATTTTTAAGAACCTGCATTTTAAAATCACATTTCTTCTCAAGATGAACAGAAACAATGAGTGAACTATGAACTAGATGTGAAAGGGAGATATGTAGAAGTGGAACCAAATTTGGGGGGCAGAGGCTATGGTTTAAAGTTTCCAAGATTTAACAGAGAATAGCACATCCTTTATAATCTACAGAGGTATTCCAATACAAGTACAAAGTGAGTCAAGTAAGCATTTAGTGAAATCAGTGTCTGATACGTTAAATGGGTCCAGGAGACTTTTCCTGGCCCGCCATGCCTCACCTCCTTAAAATCAAATAGCAGAAAGTTAGTTTCCTGTTTTATCAAAGGTAAAAACATCAGAGAGAAAAATTAGCTCATTATACATTAAAAGATTTCCCATAAGAAATATAGCTATACACCAAATATAAGCTTTTAAAAGAGAAAATTCTATTTATTAATTGCTTTTAAACTTCTGCTTCTGAGAGTAATAGAATATGATGCCTCTTTCACCTAAAGACTATGTTTGAATTCTAAATTCAAGACAGAAATGTGTAGATATTTCAAATTTGAAATGCAAATTATCCGAATCATTATAATGCATCAGAATACAGTTCATATTTTCATGTTTTAGCACAATTTTGTTTTTTAGAGACACGTGACACATACACACAGTTTGTGATATATCATTTTCCAAAAGTTAATGAACAGTTGTTCAGTACACAAAAAGAATTCCCATGATTATCAACATTACAGAGGCATTATTTAGGCTACTCCAAATTATGACCAAGTGTTTCTTTCTTCATCAATATTTATTTAAATTTCCAGAAGAAAAAAAAAACATATTCAATTAATGTCATGTTAAAAATCATACCCATTATACTGGACAGAGTACCCATTCAAGTTGACAGCTCATGGGCTGCATTGGAAACCCACCTGACAATTTGGAATACAAGTATATAAAGCAGCTAGAATGCTCCTATTTAAAAGATTTATTTTAACTCAGTTGTGATTTTGTTTTAGTGCCAGTTCTTTACCTATGAAACAAATTCTAACATCACTGTAAGCTTCATTCACTACTAAGATGAAACATATCATAGATATGAAAAGCAACTTGTCTAATGAGTTTCAGAATACTCAAAGTCCTGTTTGGATTGTCGTGCTTGTATATTTTATAGCTTATCTGATAAATCAAGTATTTTACTCCTATTTTTAAACTTTCACTCTCTACTCATAGTTAACAACTATTATTTATCTATTTTTACACATATTTTTTTCCAAAAAAGATCTTTTAAGAGTTCAAGAACTATAATGTTGAACCTCAATAACCTACAGAGATTATAAGGCTCTGGTTTTTTACGTAGGCAAAGCCAATTTCCTCTGCGCAGTGGGCAGCACCGATGGCCCCAAGAGTCCTGCCCTCCCTTCTTCATATGGAACTCCCCCATGGAACAGAAACACAACGTGTCTCTGCCTGAGATATTCTAAGGTAGACCAAGTTGAAACTGATGCTCACAGACTGTCTTAGATGATAATGCATGAGTTCCTGGGTGAATAAAATGGAGTTATAAAAAAGATTCTACAGCACATCTCTGGTATGTTACACTGGACATGGAGAAAGATGTATGCCCACTAACTGAAATAAATATCTCTCATGCAAAAGTTTCATCACAAAGAAGTGACAAGCTTAATAAGTAAATACATTTTTGGTAGTTTATATAAAGATGCTTTTACATACTTATCAATGGCACATATTTGTAATGAGTTATGTTTTCCATTACTCAAAACAATAATGTACTTTTAAATCCACCAATTAGGGGATTTGAGTACATGCTATTCATGATGATAACACAAATCCTATTTAGAGTAAATTTTAAAATTATTGTAAATTAAAAAGGAAAATGTTGATGCTGTATGTAATAAAATTTCATTGGGCCTTATTTGGCAGAGCACCACAAATCAGGGCTGGCAATCTTGCACAGCTGTTGCAGCAGAAGCCGCGGCACGTGTGCTTTCCTACGGCATGTTATTGTTTACCATGCTCCTAAGTAAGGCAATTGATGGAGTCCAGTCCTCTGTAAGTCCTTCTTTTTTCTAAAGGTTGTTGAAAGAAGTTTGGAGTGAGGATTGATCTCTAACCTCAGCGGCATAAACTTGATTCATGATAGAAACTGAATGACATTACCCTTCCGCTGCAATGATCTGTTTTCCATTCACTTGACCTTAAAGCCAAAGGGCAAAAGACAATGTAACCAAAGTGCAGCTTGGACATTTTTGTTTTAGTTGTTTCCTGGATGCTTCCTGGATTACTCCTTTTTCTTATTTTTAGCCATAATGTTCAAAGTCAAATTTAAAAAATATATTATAGTTTGTTTCCATTAGACAGTCCTTGCATCTCCCCCAAAAGATCATTTTGTAATAACAGAAAAGCAAATACTCACTGTTGATGATAATAATGAAACAACTGAAAGCCTGAGCTATCATAATTTAGTAATATTACATATAGTTCTCTGAAGTTATGTTGAATTTTACTATTTCTTGCTTGCTATTAGAAATATTCTATACAGAGAATTAACTGATCATCTCATTACATAATGAATTTTCATGATCTCCAGATGTACATAATAGGTGTTGAATCAATTCAGATTTAGTTTAAATAAACTGAACTTTATCTCTAGCTTAAAAAATAAAAGGATGCAACAGCTGCCATATTTTGGAATACAAATGATAAACATTATTTTTACAGTTTTTTTCTGGGCTGCTAAACCCTTTTGAGTTCAAATGCTTTTATAAATTAAGGTGGGTGTGCACTTACTTGCAAGATATATCGTCACTGTTTTTATTTATAATGCAGTGTCCTCCATGACACCTGATGCACTTGTCAATCTCGCATTTTGGTCCTTCATATCGTGTTGGGCAGACACAGTCCACACTCCCATCGTTCCCGAGGACACAGGATTCAGAATTCACACAATACTGGTGACATACATCTAGGAGGAATGCACAGCAGAAAAGTAAACTTATATTACAAGGTGTTTTTCTTCAGTAACAATAAATATCTCCATTTTATTTAATATTTAAAGACAGGCAATCAATAGGTAAATTAATTTAAAAAAGCAGCTTGTAACTAGAATTCTCTAAAAAATGCTATTGATTTGATTTCTCTTTTCCCTTGAGTTGGGTATCATTTCATCTGGCTAAGAGGAGATGGGTTATATCAATATAACACTAGCTGACAAACTCTTTAATTTCTGAATTTTAAAGTTTAAATCAACAAGGTTCCTTAGCTTTTCTTCTAGTGAACAATATTATTATTATTCTGCTCAGAACAGATGAGCAGAAATGCTTGGATTTCTTTAGATGTCATTTATCATTGTCTCTCCCAGTACCTCTTTTCAGACAGAGAATAGGGTGGTGTACGGGGAGAAAGCGGGCTACTACCTCTCTGATGTGATGGAAAGAAGTCTCCCTCTAAACCTGCCAGAATAGTTCCAAGTATTTTCAAATACCTGGGCAGGTGAGCAGACAAGGCTGGTGCCTCTGATGAAAATCCAAGGGAAAGTGGACTGGGAAAGTCACTGATTCTTCATGGATGGGAAATGATAAAGTAAGCTGTCTAGACTATGGTGCCTCTCCTAGGTGAGAGCCTAATCTCTCTGTCAATCAGAGGGAAAACCTTCCCGTCTCCTAGCCCATTGTTTACAAAGCGGCTTCTTACTGAGCATCACAGACAATTTTCTCAACTACAAAGCAAGACTTCCTCAAATATTTATTCATGTACCTCTCCAACATAAGCAATAAAAAGCAGATTATTTAATAACCACATTAACTATGTAATTAGCCTCAATCTTTTGAAAAGCAGACCTGTCTGTATCCATGTTTATTTATGAAAATATAATACTTTATCATATTCAAATATTAAAGTTCACAATCCAAATAATCTTAACCAAGATAAATGATTAAATCAATCATGACCTTTGTGTTTAGAAGCAGCAATTTCCTTTTAGCTATCTAACTGTGAGGCAATGTTAAATGAGATTAGCTGAGATAAAAATCACAACTTAGAAACTTTAACCTTCTCTAAGAGAATTAGAGAGGATGAGGTAAATTATAGCATGATTTATTATTCTCACATCTGCATATTTATTTAGCCCTTTATTAAATCAGACAGAAATTAAATTGACAGACTTGCTTCATATTTATGAAAATGTATTTCATGCAATCTCATGCATGAGGGAGGGGAAGAGAGAGGCAGAGAAACATTGATGCAAGAGAGAAATATCTATCAGTTGCACCCTGATTGGCCTGATCCAGGACCAAACCCACAGTGTAGTTATGTGCCCTGAATAGGGATCGAATTCACTCACTGCCTTCCAGTTTACCAGACAATGCTCCAACCAACTGAGCCACACCAGACAGGGCACAATCTTGTGCTTTCTGTTACATTATGCCAAGTGCCCATTTTAAGTCTGTTTATGTGTCTGTTTATGTAAAATAGTACATTAAAAAGTGAAAGACTTGGAAGTCCAAAAGTTAAGTCTATGTTAGCATTTGTACAAATGCACACTCTGTTTTTTTAGTTATGAAGAATAGGTCAGCAAAAAATTATATGATCATCTAGTACTATCTCCTATTCATTGCAGAAATATCTAAAGAATAACTTTTATTAGTCAAATTGATGGATACCTCTTATTTATAAGAAAGTATTTTATCATTGATCCTAGTTGCTTTAAATTTCACTTCTTGGTCCTGGTTCATCTCTCTGATGGAACATAGAAATTGGTTGACATATCTTCCCAATATCTTCATATTATATCCTTATTCAGAAGTTTACATGGTGGAATTTCATCAGAGTCATGTAAGGGACTTATTTGCAAATGCAAATTCCAGGGTCTTTTCCTGTTGCCTACCCTCCTCCTCCTCTAGATTCTAATTCCTAAATCTGAAATGGGACCTGGATGACTTCCATGGAGCTGATTGGGGAACAAGATTTGGGAACTAGAGAGTGTAAGAAATGATGGTCTGGAAATAACAATAGAGATTAGCAGAGGAACTACATTATCTAATACTTGCAAATTATGTGACTTTGACTGAAATAGATTATTTCTTGATGAAATTTGTGAGCCCTAATTAACTGTAGTGTTAAATCTAAAATCTTGAGCCACTTTCTTTGTATAATCACAGTGTGGAGAAGACCTGAGTAACTAGAAAAGATGGGGATTAACATTCTGAGACCTGATGATCCCCCATGCCACACTGTATCAGGGAATAGTTTGCGCTTACCTAGAGCACTAAAGGGCAAAGTTAGAAACTTACCTACAACTTACTAATTATAAGTAATTTTGATGCATGAATTAAATCTGTTTGGACTAAGCTTAAAAAGATGTACGGATATGCCCAACTCATAAGTAATCAAAGTAATAAACATTAACACCCCAAAGAAATACCATTGCATACCCACCAAATAACCCACAAATACCAGAAACTCTCACATATTACTACTGGGAATATAAATTGTTTCAACCAATGTGGAGAACAATTGACAGTATTTACCAAATTCGAACATGACTACATCTTATGACCTAGCATTTTTACTATTAATACACATCCAGAAGAAAAGTATACATACGTATACAAAATTTTGTACATATTGTGCACAGCAACCTTTTTAGAAATAGCAGAAGTTGAAAATAATCCAAATGTTCATCACAAGAAAAATGAATAAATGTTGTTCACATACAATGGAATATAAAGATAGAAAGATGATAGATAAAACATGAACTGAATGAATCATGCAAAAATAATATTGAGAAAAAAATGGACACAAAAATAATATATTACTCTTTTATTTATATAAAGTTCAAGAAGCAAAACTCATCTATTGTTTTAGAAGTCAAAAAGAGAGGTAATTGGGAAGAAGAAAGGGATAGGGACGAAGACCATCAGGGAACATCTGAGGTAACAATGTTTGGTTTTGAATTGAACATCAGGCACATTGGAGTGTAACCCTGGTGATAAGTTACTGAATTGCATATTCATGATTTTAAACTTTTCTATGCATGTGCTTCAACAGAAAAATTTTACACCCAATGGCACATACACTGCAGCTAGAATATTTTAGGAATTCTAATTAAATTTCTAACTAGACCAAACAGTTTTTCTATTTGCAGACACCAATTTTTAAAAGAAGTTCATGGTTCACTATTCACACTCTAAAGGAAATTCTCCACCCTCTTATGCTTTCAGTATTCTCTCATAGCATTTCAGGTGCATATTATTCAATATAGCTGACTGGCCTAATGGCATAAAAAAAGGAATCCAATGAATGTAAAGAAACGGTTGTTTAAGATAAAATGGTAAAATAAGCAGATATTAGAGTGCACATTTTAATAAATAATTCCAAATTGCATGTTGCTAAACTATGCGACTTTTTCCCTTAAAAAAGAGACAAATATCATTTGAGGCTCAGAACCTTTTCTCTACTGATATTCAAATGTAAGACATTTCATTTTACTCAGTTTAAATGCTTAGTACTCTACGCTAATTTGGGGTTTAAGGACAGAGACTTGCTCACTATACTCCAGTACTGCCAGAGTTGCCTCCCAATGCCTTTCTATGAATATTTTCTATCTTTCATTCTTAGGTTTGAGATGTAGAGTTTACAGAAGTTTGGCCAGATTGTTTTCTGCACCACTAATAGAATTCAAGATGCCAACACTTTGAATGCACTATATTCTACATTCTTTCCCTCCCTCCCTTTCTCCCTCCTTCCTTTTTCTTTTCTTTCCTTTTTGTTTTCCTTCCTTCCTTCCTTCCTTCCTTCCTTCCTTCCTTCCTTCCTTCCTTCCTTCCTTCCTTCTCTTGTTTCCTTCCTTCATGAAAGGCTTCCCTATTTACTCAATTTCAACCCTAAGATTCCTGAAGACAGGAAAAAGTAGATCTTACTTAATAGGGGACTTTAGATTCTAATATTAAACTACTGCATAAGCATCAGATGCTTGTAAGTTAGAAAGGAAAATAATTCTTTCAAGTGCTTTCAATTATTTCAAGTTTGATCATGACATATACTATGTGCAAGTGCAGGAAAGAGTTTGAAACATCCAATATGCCATTTTTAAACTAGGTGATTGAACCAAAGCCCATGATCTATGTAATTGTCTCAATATGATGGTAGCAATGTATAGTAAGTTGAAGGAATGCAACCTGAATTTTCTCTCAATCTCTTCTCAGCTATAATGTACTTTGAATTACAATCATCTATGTAAAACTTTTGTATGAGATATTTTCATTGGTATCACATCTCTGTACCTGTTAAATACTTACTACACACTCATATTTAAATTCTAAATTTCTCTCCAGCTATTCATCCAATATAATGAATACTTCCATTCACACTTCTCAATTCAGCAGGAATCTAGCAAAATATGAAGAGAAAAGTACATGAGAAAGTTCTTTTGGTAGGCAATTGTTCGCCTTCAGGGTAAAGATTCTGCCCTGACCTAATAAACCCTAAAATGAATGGAGAGCAGATCACAGCTAGTGGCAGGGTGGTTATGGGGTAGAAGGCCTGGGTAAAAAGGAAAAAGAACTCATGGACATAGACAACAATGTGGTGACTGCTGCAAGGAGAAAGGTATAAAGGGAATAAATAATAATGGAAAATACAATAAAGATTAAATAAAAAATAAATAAAATGAATAGGCAAGTTTAGCAGCCACTGGGAGAATGCTTTTCTTATTGAAGAGCGCTGAAAAATTTTACCAATTTAAGCATCAGTAATGCTTTAAAACCATTTTGAAAACAATCTTTCTATAATATAGACAAAATAAATTGATATATTTATTCACTTATTTATCACTATGAGTATCAATTACTTGTATAAACTTTCCTTTGCAGAAGTTTTAGTCTTATGCGTTTTACTATATTTCAGCTTTGACTCAGTGAAATGTTATTGATTATGAAGCAGTAGACTAATCTATTTAAAAACTAAATTCTTTCTGAAGAAAACAGAGTTAGCAATGTTGGTGGTTGGCTAACACTGGGGTTTGCAGCACAGGGATTGTCTTCTCTTTCCTGACACACTGACACACACACACATGCAGAGACATCCTTCCAATGTTAAATTTGACTTAATAGTTATTAGAATTGAAAGAAAGGGAAAAAAAGCAGTAGACTAAATGTTGATAAAAATAAGACTAAAGTGGTAGACTAAAGAAAATGTAGGTGCTAGGAGACTTTTTGTTGGAGGGGTGGCAATAGGGGAAAAAATGAAGATAGAAGAGAGGAGTGGAAGGTGGAAGATAAGAGAGTCTAGCCAGATTTGTCAGCAGGTGCTCAGCAGGAACATTCTAAATTTATGGAGAAAAAGCTGGTGAAACAACATGCTTGAGTCTCATTTTGAACATGAGTACTTTAACCACGAGAATAACATAGAAGTGGCGGTGCCATAATTATTTGCTGGGGACATGCATTTGCTTAATTGTGTACTGGGAGCTGTGGGAGGAGCCCAGAAATGCAAGATAGGACATTGGCCCTCAGAGAGCAGATGACCCAATTTAAAGATTAAGACAAAAAATAATTAGATCAAAATTGATCTTAATAATGTCAACTCTGGGAAAGAGCCTACATATAGAACTACCAACAAAATTTTCTTTCCTATGGAACATTTTACCTCATAGATTTTGAGGATATTACTGCATTGAATAGTGTAACAGTTGAGATGTTCTGTATTAGACAAGAAAAAGCAATAATGAAATGTAATTAATCTGTGCTAAGTAGAGATAACCATTAAATTATATAATAGCACTTTTTATTTACAATATAAATATTGTTATAACCTGTATAGGATAATTACACTAAAAACATACATAGTAGCACAATCCTGTAATCTGAAGGACAATAATGGGTATATAATTACAGAGAAGTCATATGGTAATTATGTAATAATAACTGAAACATAAGTCAATGACTATTTTCTGCAACAGAAGTTAAGTACATTCCAAGTGAGATATCATTGCACTGTCTCTCTTTTGCTTTCTCTTTTTCTATCATTCTTTTTTAAGCAAAAAAAAAGTATAGTTTTTTCTGTAATCTTTTTACATATCTTAATAGACTATGTAAAATATATGCATGTATGAAATATACATAGAGGTTCATGAACACTCCCGGGGAGCCAGATGTCTGTGAAATCTCTAGTTGCATTTAATATCTTTTACAAATATTTCTTTCCATTGAATAGTAATTGCTAAGGCTATTTATCTATTAACTTATATTTGCAACTGGGCCATTTACATTGTAATAGTAATAGTAATTGTAATTGTAGTAGTTAATGAAGTGTGAAATTTATTTAAAGAGAAGAAAACCAAACAAAATAATACCACCTAAACAAGAGCTGAAGATACTCAAGTATAGTGGAAAACCTGGAGGTTTTTTAAAATGGGTATACAGCGTAGTTGTACAGGAGAGACTAAATTACTCTCTCTCTCTCTCTCTCTCTCTCTTTCTCTCTCTCTCTCTCTCTCTCTCTCTCTCTCTATATATATATATATATATATATATATGTGTATATATCAATTATTTTACCTCACTGAATTTTGACCTGGCCTTGAAAAAAATAAGTTCTGTGAATTAGCTTTAAGATGAATAATTTAAATAGGTACTTGATAATTTAGGACTACACACACAAAAGCAACAATATATTAAATGTAAGACTGGGTTACTTTCACAAAGCAGGCTAGGTAATTCCAAAGTGCATATCTCCAGACGGTCTGGAACTGAACTCTAGTTTTAGTGCAATTCACACTCCACACTTCACTGTTACTTAATTGTGTGCCAGGAGGAATAGGTTCCTTGAATTGTGCTAATATTATTCCTACAGGGAGGGTTATGGCTGCTGTTATATACATATGAAATGTAGAAGAAATTACCGAACAGTAAACGATAGTATTTTATAAACTGTTAATGAATAGTTATATTAGGGTGATATAAATAAGAATACAAAAAAAAAAGCTCCAAGATTAAATTCAGTCCTTTTTTTTTTTTCTGGCTAATAATGTGATCTCATAAGAATGACCTGACGTATTTCTTCAAGAAAGCTTTTTGTCATCTCCTAACTAAACATGCCTAGGAATATGTCATGATTCCCTCTTCACTCACTCATCCTCTAAAATGTCCTTTATTATCACAGTGAAGTAAAGCCTGATTTGAGTAAAATGATGGAAATGATAATTATGACAATGATAAACAGTAGTTTTTAGCTGTCATCCATACTCCAGACAAATGTGTTTGCTATAGTCTCATGCATTATATGGTATTGCAACATTATCCTCATTTTATAGGTGACTAACCTGACACACAGAGACGTTAAGTAACTTGCCAAAGATTACGCACAAATGAGTGAGGGATCTGAAATTTAAACCCAAGTGTAACCGTAGAAAATAAACCCTCAGTTTCTTTTTTTTGGTAATTCATACATTTGCTCAGGAAAACAAATTTACAGAGTAATTTTGAATATCTTTGGTATTCTCTTTCCTTTATGTGTGTCTAAAACTGGATGTGCCCCAACTACATAGATATCTAAGAGTTTACCACCAGTCAGAATGGTACAGGGCCCTACAGCCACAGGGCCAGCAGGCCCAGGACAGCCCCACCTGATGCCGCCAGCAACTGCCATGTCAGAGCACAGCAAACCAAGCTGGGCTCCAACACCTCATCTCAATCCCCTGTGTCAGTCTCAGCCTCCTGTTCCAAGCAAAGTTGAGCCTTTGCATTCTGGCCACTGATAGCTGGTTGCAGCACTGGATTCTTTTTCCTGAAGGGATCACCTTATCATCCACATGATCAACTCATTATTAGGAAGAATCAATTCTGGGTCCCTCCAGACAAATGAGACCAAGTTAATAAGCAAGATATCACAAGGTAAAATATGCCTAAAGTGTTACTATTTACTGAGATCTATTTGGAAAGTTTTCTGGAAAACTTCCAAGATTCTTAAATGTGTTAACAAGAGTGATAGTGGCCATTCCTTTTCTAATGCCAATTTTTAATCTAATATGGTTTAAGAGGCAAAAGAGATACACCACCTTGAATGCATTTGCTTAGAATTTTATGATTATTGCCCTTGAAGTATTATATAAGGAAAAAAAAACTAATTAAGAAATACTAGATTGTTTTTACATTCCTCAAATATTTTATGTAGCTTAAGGTATTTAATAATTAAACTTACTGCATAGTCCTAAATATATCTTCCAATTTCAGATCTGAGTTTAATAAAGAAGGCAAATATTTAATCCATGTACTAATTAAATATTCACTAGCAAAAGAAATGTATGTAAAACTCTGATTAGAGATGATAAATTTTCATCAAGAAAGCATGTCTAAAAATTATCATTTTCTAATGTATTACTAAAAAAGAAATATGTCTCAAATATTTCAGTAGAGAAAATGGAAAATTTAAAAGAAAGAAAATTGATTTTGAGCCAACAGTGCTATCTCTGAGTATCCAGGTAAAAGAAAAATGTAAAATTAAGAAAACCAAATTATCAAAATTTTGATTTGAGTTTGAGATATGGAGTGAGACTTAAAAATTACCACCATTTAAATTTTTAACACAGTGCTATTTTAAAATGCATATTAAAAATGATTCCTAATTTCTAGTCATTATGATCTGAGATGTTAGATATGATTTCAATTTTCTTGTATTAAAATTAAAAATGCAACTGCCCTTTGACCCAGCAATTCCACTGGTGGGAATATACCCCAGGAATTTTAAAACACCAAAAGAATATATGCACCCCTATGTTCATAGCAGCACTATTTACAATAGCCAAGGTTTGGAAGCAGCCTAAGTGCCCATCAGTAGATGGGTCAATCAAAAAACTGTGGTACATTTACATAATGGGATGCTATGTAGCAGAAAAAAGAAAAGACTTCCTACCTTTCATGACAGCATGGATGGAACTGGAGACTATCATGCTAAGTGAAATAAACCACTCAGTAAAAGACAAAATATCATATGATCTCATGTATAAGTGGAATCTAGTGAATGAAATGAACTAGTGAGAAAAATAGAACCAGAGGCACAGAAACATGGAATAGACTAACAGCTCTAAGAGGGGACGGGGCAGGCAGACACTGACTGAAAGAAGGTGAAGGGATTAGTCAAAGAATTTATATGAAGGACCCATGCACATGGACAACAGTATGGAGACTGACTATGGAAGGGGTGGGGTGAAGGTGGGAAAACCTGGGACAACTGTAATAGCATAAACAATAAAAAAAAAATAAGAGACTGGAAAACAATAACATCAATAATTTTGGTCAAAGTTAACCTCATAAAACTATCATGACAATGTTTTCTCAAAGATCATAGAAACCTATGTAACTTCTGCTTATAAATAATGTTTAGAGTTGAGTATTCCTTTATTTTTAAAGCAATCAGCCATAAAATGTTTTAGCAAGTAATGATTTATGATGTGGTAGTCATTTGAGATTTATAAGCAATCTGACTTGCAGATGACAGCTACATATGGTTTAGCAGATGAGGCTAACTGAAAACCAAATAAGGAAATAAGCATACGATGGTTAAAAATAGAATGTGTACAAAGCATGAACGTTCTAGGTGGAACATCCCTGACCATAAACAAATCATTTAACATGATCTAATTTCTCTATCAACACATTAACTAAATGTTAAATTCAATTAATTACAACCTAATAAAATTTATGGACAGCAATTATGTTACTAGTCACTATTGTGTTAATATTGCTCATGTCTTCAGAGTGCCTATACTTTTATACAACCCTCAAGACTAACTAGGTTAAACAAAAATCAAGATCAATAAAATATTTTCGGTAACCAACAAATGGAACTAATTAAAAAAACAATTTAGAGCACAAAGTAGTAACTATTTAGAAAACTGGAGTTTTGTAAAGACATGGGAGATGAAGAATACTGGATAGGACATAATTATGGAAAAGATCATCTCAGATGAGACTACTATAAGCATGGATGGAACTGGAGAGCATTATGCAAAGTGAAATAAGCCAGGTGGTGATTGACAAACATCATATGATCTCACCTTTAACTGGAACCTAACCAACAAAACAAACAAGCAAGAAAAATATAACCAAAGACATTGAAATTAAGAACAAACTGACAGTAGCCAGAGGGGAGAGGATAATGGGGAGAAAAGGGTGAAGGGTTTTCAGGAATGACTATAAAGGGTATATGGACAAAAACAAGGGGGGGTGAAACAGGGGAGGGAGGTGGGGATGGCTGTGGTAGTGGGGAGGGGTGGGGGAAAAGGTAGAACACTGTACTTGAACAACAGTAAAATTCAAAATTATTTAATTAAAAAAAGAGAAAGTTATTGCCATGGTTTAGCCTAACTAGAGGGCAGGGACCATCCTACTTCATCAAAATGGGAGAGCATGAGGCCATCCTAGACAAACCCATGTAGTTCCTATGTACATCATTCTCTCTTTCTTCCCTCTATCCTTCCATCTTTATTTTTTCCTTCTTCCAAGTTATTCCAAATCTAAATGTCAAAATAGTGATTTCTGACATACTTATATGCACCTTAGTTGTCTCCTTCAAGTCTCAATAGGAGAACCCTTGTACATCTGGTGTGTGCATGAAATAGACACTTGGCTACTGGATCAGTGAACCAACTACCAGACACTTCATGCTGCATTGTGAATTCAACGTGACTTGCTAAATTCCCTGAAATGGGGCATTCCGTTGACCTAAACTAAACTTTTCAAACTTCTGATAGTTTTAAGTGTGTAGTCATAGCCTAAACTGTTTGTGGAATTAAATCTTTAAAAAAATTTTTTTCTTCTGTGTCTTGATCTAATTACTTTTATGTGACTCAATATAGAACTGTACTCTAAATTCATGGGTCATTTCAGAAATTATTTTTCTAAAGAATCTCAGACTGTAACCATGAATGCTATAAAAATTAATCAACTTATTTTTGTTATCCAAAATCAATATTACCTAAAATATATATTATAATACATATTATAAGTTATAGGGACTCAAAATATATCTATTAAATTAAAAATATAAGAAATACTTGCATTTCATTTTAAAATTTACAAAATACCTTTCTTACAAATTATCTCACTTGGAACTCCCAACCCTAAGTAAGAAGCATGCAGTTATAATTATCATTATTATTATTTCTTTACAAATCACATGGAGTTTCTCCTGCAATGATCAAAATGATTTGGAAAGATAAAATTGTATAATACTATTTGTTAGTCTACAAATTCCTACTTTATATATTCTAAATGATTCTGAAAGAATATTTAATTCCATATCATCACCTCTAAAACACAACATTTTTTTTCTCAAATCTGGAATCCAGCTTGACCAAATCCAGAAGAGTAAGTTTACAGTGTATATTTAATGAAGTTCCAGAAATTACATGCAAATTATATGCTGAATATTATATATATTTGTTTTACTTAGATAAGAGACTCTTAAAAAGACCGGAAGGCACCTTACCTTCCAGTTGAGGGAGTATTAAAATCTGGAGTTGAAATACTCTAACTTAATTTCAATAATTTATGGTCTGGATCCTACCAAGGAAGTGACCTGAATGCTTGACTTCAGATGATAATTGAATAGTCAGTGAAATAATGTGCCACTCATTAAATGGTCATATCCACATCAATTTGTTTCTGCCACTATGTTGATTATTTACGTCAATTGATTTTCAAGGAAAGC
This sequence comes from Anoura caudifer, assembly GCA_004027475.1. Taxonomy (NCBI): domain Eukaryota; kingdom Metazoa; phylum Chordata; class Mammalia; order Chiroptera; family Phyllostomidae; genus Anoura; species Anoura caudifer. The sequence continues at coordinate 111,619 of PVKU01003091.1, read as the reverse complement.
TGGCCCTCAGATCACTATAATATATTTTTTTCAGTTTCAAAACTAATAAAGTACAAATTATTTCATCAAATTGAAAATTATACTACTACCACAGGTCTTCACATGATAATAAAGACCTAAAAATTTAAATTTAGCTACTTGATCTTTGGATCACTTGCTTAGTTATATTATGAAACATGTGATTTTTTTCATCCTTTTATTAAATTTAATTTATTTGATTTGATTTTTTAATTAAATTTATTGGAGTGACATTGGTTAGTAAGATTATTTGGTTTCAAGCATACATTTCTATGATACATGATCTATATATTGCATTGTGTGTCCACCACCCAAAATCAAATAATCTTTTGTCAACATATATGTGGACCTCTTTACCCTTCAATACCTCCAACCCCCTTCCCTCTAGTAACCACCATATTGTGGTTTGTGTCTATGAGTTTCAGTTTTATAACCTACATATGAGTGAAATTATATGGTTCTTAGCTTTTTCTTATGTGACTTTCTAATTCTTAGTGAGCTACACTTAAGGAGTATGTAATTCTTTGATGGCAACCCCCAGTAAATAGGTTTTTTTACTAATAGTTCATTTTTGGATAATTACATTATGTTATGACCAATTATTGGCCATCTCTTTTTTATTTAGAATCTCCTCATTTTAGTGTAACTTCTTAGTTGGAAAATAATGGATTTTAAAATATATTTAGTTATTTGAATCAAACTGATATATTTGCACTCATTAGAATGAAATTGAAGAAATACAATTATAAATGTATTGTTGTATTTAAGCAAAGATCTGCTCTTCTTTATTTGGTGGGTAACATAATCATAGAGTAAATTATAAATATAATTTATATTTAACTGTAAGGTAAATTATAACTCTCTCTTATCTTTGATCTTTTGCTCCAGGTGTCAGAAGCTATGAGTTTAAGATTTCAAGAATTTGTTTTCACCTCTAAAGCTGATAATGACATAATGACTCTCTTGACATTTTTATCAATAATCAAGATAAATATAAAATATTCTGACTAAATATAAACTATCAAAGAGGTTCTATTTTTGTTTTTGCCTAAAACAGAATAATAACACCAGTTTTTACTGATGAAATATTTAATAATTAAACATAAAATCAATCATATTAACTATAAGACAGGAATCTTATTTTGTTTTTTTAATATTTTTTATTGATTATATTATCACAGTTTTCCCAATTTCCTCCTCTCTATCCCCCCTCTGCCCTGCCTCCCCAACCCTGCAGCATCCCTTACAGTTCATGTCTATGGGTTGTACCTATACATTCTTTGAGTCCACTGTTTCCCATACCATTTTTTATCTCTCCCCATCTACCTTATACCTACTAACCATGCTTGTTCTTCCCTGTACCTTTTCCCTGCTATTCCTCACTTCCCCCTCCCCACTGAAACCCCTCCATGTGATCTCCGTTTCTCTGATTCTGTTCCTGTTCTAAAGTTTGCTTAGTTTTTGTTTTTCTTTTTTTAAGGTTTATTTGTTGATAGTTGTAAGTTTGTTGTCATTTTACTATTCATATTTTTTATCTTCTTTTTCTTAGATAAGTCCTTTAACATTTCATATAATAGGTGCTTGGTGATGATGAACTCCTTTAACTTGACCTTTTCAGGGAAGCACTTTATCTGTTGCATTCTAAATGATAACTTTGCTGGATAGAGCAATCTTGGATGTAGGTCCTTGCCTTTCATGACTTGGAATACTTCTTTCCAGCCCTTTCTCGTCTGTAAAGTTTCTTTTGAGAAATCAGCTGATAGTCTAATGAGAACTCCTTTGTAGGTAACCTTCTCCTTTCCTCTTCCTTCTTTTAGAATTCTCTCTTTGTCTTCAGTCTTGGGTAACTTAGTGATGATGTGTCTTGGTGTGTTCCCCTTTGGGTCCAACATCTTTGGCACTCTCTAGGCTTCCTGGACTTCCTGGAAGTCTATTTCCTTCACCAGATTGGGGAAGTTTTCCTTCATTATTTGTTCAAATAAGTTTTCAATTTCTTGGTCTTCCTCTTCTCCTTCTGACACTCCTATAATTTGGATATTGGAATGTTTCAGGTTGTTCCAGAGATTTGTAAGAGTCTCCTCACTTATTTGAATTCTCGTTTCTTTATTTTGTTCTGGGTGGATGTTTATTTTTTTCTTTTGTTCCAAATCATTGCTTTGAGTCCTGGTTTCCTTCCTGTCACTGTTGGTTCCCTGAACATTCTGCTTTATTTCACTTTGGATATCTTTCATTTGTTTTTTCATTTTTCAACTAAGCTCAATCAGATCTGTGAGCATTTTGATTACCAAGGCTTTAAATTCTCCACCAGATAGGTTGGTGATCTCCTCCTTGCATAGCTCTTTCTCAGGCTTCACTCTATTCTTTCATTTGGTCCATATTTTTTTTTGTCTTGATGCAGCTGATAGGTTGTAAGGGGGCAGGTCCTTAGGTATTCACCTGGGCAGGGCAACCCTCCTTGCTGCACTGTGGGCTGCCTGTGGGGGAGGGGCCAGAGAAAGAACAGTGGGGCTCCCCTGTTCATCTCTAGCATCCTTTTCAGTGGGACTCTCATGTGAGACTGGGAGCTTCTACTACTGTCGCAACTGCCCTAGCCCACAGCCACCTCTGAGTCCCCCTAAGTCAGCCCCTCCCACGCAGCCTGTGAGCTCAGCAGCCAGCCCTGCCCCAAAGGTCCTCTGTGTTGCCTGGTTTTTCTGAGTCAGCCCCCACGCTCCGCTGCCTTACCGGTCAGGTTGTTCTGGTTTTTTCCTTTAATTCCTTTGTTGTCAGAGTTCCTTGAACTTGGATTTTCTGGCACTTTTGGATGTTTATTGATTTTAGATTGGTTGTTATCCTCCTTTTGGTAGTGGGAGGAAGTGAACGGTTTCTACCTAGCCTCTACTTGATCTTAACTCATTTTATTTTCTTCCATTTAAGAAATTTAAAGATCCCTGACTCATGGCATTTTCTCAAAACATGTCAGTTGACATTCCAAATCTGAATAGACAACTGTGCTTTAAAGTCACTCTAAATTTACATTTAAATTATTTCTTTTAAAATATGATGTTGGAAGATGTATTTACCAGTAAGTAGAAACAAGTTGCTTGGTTTCAGGTTAGACTCAAGTAAATATTTTTGCTCAGTCTGTGTGTCTGTACATACTTTATGTACTATATTATTTTTAAATACCCAATTCTGTTTGCAGATAATTATTTATAAACTCATTCAATTTACTTAACACCAAGCACAGCAGGATTATAATCATAGATGACTTCTATCCATGCAATGCCTTGCTTTTTATTTATTTATTTGCTTTTGATAAGGGCTCCCAACTGGGCTTGTTTTCAGTATATTTGAATACAAATCCTCTTTAGACAGTTATTAACGGTGTCTTGTATGACAGGTTTTTTTCTGCCTTCAATTAAATAGTGTTAAGGGTGCCTTTCATTGTCTTTAATATTATTTTGTATAGTCATTCTTTCTTAAGTTAAAAAAAAGAAGGCTAAATACCTGTTGGTAGTACTAATGTGGCATAAAAGTAGATTAAACCATTGAATCTTGTGATAATTTAAGGCGATTCACTCTTTCAAGAGTATTGTGAGACTAATTTGTCTCAAAATCAAATACAGCTTTAATAAAATAAGTTCCTGCTATGTTTCCAGCAAGAGTAATAAAATATTCTTAGTTTTTTCAGTAATACTTAAATTATTAAACCTAATTACTAAAATTCTAAGTATGTTATACGGTATAGAGATAATAGTAAATACATTGAGAACTTTATATGTCATTGGAATTTGAAACTGAATCATATGAAAAATAATGCTACACTTCTAAATAGTATGGAATAAAGTCCATTTCTGATTTTCGTCAGGTCTTTTGTCACTATATAACTCTAAGTTGCAGCTTTGTCTGACTTTTAATTGGAAAAGATATGTCATTTGTTTTTTATTTACCAAAAATTATGTGGGTACATGTATTCAAAAAAACTTTTATATTGATTTGTCCCCCAGTACCTAGAATAGTAAATAGTATCCATAAATATTCAATATATATTAATTGAATAAATTAATTTTAGTAATTAATATATATACATTGAATCACATATGACAAACTATCTTCTTGGAAAGTTTACTGAAGTTTTCAATAAATTATCTTTTATGTAATCACATTTTGCCTAAATCTTTTGTGTGGGAGACCGTTCTGCGTGGCGTGGGACTAGCTCCCACTCAGAGATGCCCAGGACCCATGCTCACAGATAGGTTCTCCCATGGAAAATCAGGTTTGCAATGTGCCTAGGCCACTTTGCATCTTTTTGCCAAACAAACAAACAAACAAACAAAAAAAAAAAAACCTTTACCCTGATTTGCAGCAAACATTTACTACAAAATAACTTCCTAAAATCCATGCTAACCTTCCAAGGACAGAGTAACCGGTTTGTCCACTTTTGCCATTTCATTTGTAAATATCCCTTTTCAGTGATGTGATTACTGGCATCCTGTTCTTTGTTTTCTGTATAAGGCTACCCCCTAAGGCGAACCTGTGCATAGTTAATGAGAACTTTCATGTAAGACAATAAAAGCTTGTCAAAGAAAGGCCAAGGCTTTTGAGGCTTTTTCTCCTCTTGAGAGAGAAGCTGCTCGACCTTTTTCCCCCACAGGATTTGGTAGTCCATGTGAATTTCTTTTGTTTCAGCTACAACGCTGTGGACCCCACGAGCCAGTGTCCAGGACAGCTGGCGCCCTGGGACAGGGACCCAGAGGCCATGAGCCATTATTGTGGACAACACACCAACTTGGTGGGAGTGCATGCTTTAGCCCAGGTAAGGGCCCAGGACACGGAGCACTTTCCAGTAAAGCTGTTGGGTGTGTTGGATTCAGAGAAAAAGGGCTTTCTTCCTAGGTCGCTGTCTCCTACAACTACTTTGCAACTGTACCTTCTTTAACAAGATAGGAGCCTTGCTCTCTCTCCCAAGTATTTGCTGCAACCTCACAGGCACAGGTCAAGCAGTTAAAAGCCGAAAGGGTGCTCGCTGCTGGAAGTCACCTGTGACAGGATTAGCTGATACGTGGACCGGATTAGAACACTAGGTTTCTGGCAGCCGCAAGTAAACGTCCAGGCAACGAGAGGCACACTGTAAAAAACACTCACAAGCCCATCCCCACGGCACAACCCCCAACTAGGTCTAGGCTTGGAAGAGAGACCAAAGATTTTTCCTTGAATTGACTTTAAAAAATCAAATAATTACAGGACAATTTACAAGCAAATTTTACTTTTAAGCCGTCTCTTGCAGTCCTTTTGATTTTGCCTTTTCTCTCCGGCTGCCTGCATAAGGAAAAGTGGGTAGTGAATGAGTGTTTCGGTTTCGACCGGACTTTGAAGATCGCTTTCCAGAAGAATTTAGTGTTAGTCACAGGCTTCGTATGAGAGCTTTTGACATTCACCAAGCTCCGAAGACAAAAGGCACTTCCTCCCCTTGGCCAGAGAAATCGGGTGTTCCCACATGAATAGGAACCTTACGAGAGTGTCTGGGATCAATTTCCAAGACGTGCAGGGGCCTTATAGGGACCTCCAACACTGCTTAACATAACTTCTGGCTCTTCCGGGAAGCACCATACAAAGGCTGGTCACCTAGCACTACAAGCCCCTCCTTGCAGTCCTAAATGCTTGGGGGAGAACCTGAAACCCATAAACGGGGTGAGGGTATTTGGAAAATCCCATACCTCTCTCCCTGACTGTCTTTCACCAACAGTACATCTAGACCCACCACACTATATCCCTCCATAGCTAGCTAGTTAACGTCAGGACAGGCGGCGGAATTTGAAAAGACAACAATCAAAAGTAAACAAGCCTTTTAATAGCAAGAATGAGCTCCAATTCATCTAAAGAGCGATTCATCTAAAGAGTGGAAGTTTATCCAAGGGTATTACAGCAGCTCCTCAAAGGAATGGGTTACAAGGTGAGGGAAGAGCATCTTGCTCAGCTTATAGAAATTATAAGGGAATACTACCCTGCTTTTCCTGACGAGGGAATCTTAGACATAAAGACTTGAGAAGAAGTAGGCAATAGATAGGTTAAGAACTTTACAAGATGTCCGTGTTTCTATAGGGACTCAAACCTTAGCAACTTGGGGGCTGGTGAGGAATGCTCTCATGCCCATATGGGCTGGGAGATCGGAACTAGTCAAAAGGGAGGATAAAGAGTCTACTTCAGAGGAGGAAGTTGTATGTAATGTAGTGGAAGAACTAGCTATGGAAGTTCTGCCCACGGGGCCAGCCGAGGACCTGCTTTATAACCATCGCCCTTTAAGTCAACCCTGGGAGGGTTCCTCCTCTCAGGATTACTCAACACCAAGAAAGCCAGAAATTTTAGATAAATATCCTCTTGGGGCCATGCGACAGTGCCTTCAACAGGCAGCAGAGGCTGGGGATTTAGATACCCTTTCAGCTTTCCTTATTACAGTCAAGGGTCAAAGAAATGCCCATGAACCCCTTCCTTTTTCCCTTTACAAGGATCTAAAAAGGAGCATTAAAGAAAATGGGCTTAAGTCTCCTTTTACTAATGGGCTTTTTCAAGCCATTACTGACAGCTATAGAATGGCCTCTTGTGACTGGATTGCTCTAGCCAGGACAGTCTTAACCCCAGCTCAGTTCACAGTCTGACATTTGGAGTATTCTCAGTGAGCCAGCCACCAAGTAGCTGAGAATGCGCAAATGAATAATCCTGTCACCCTCTCTATGCTGCTTGGGTCTGATAATTTTGCCACCACTGCGGCTCAAGCCAGGCTTGATCCTCATGCTTACAGTCAAAGTGATCAAATTGCTCTTAGGGCCATGAAGGCTGTGCCGGATTCTCAGGGCAGGGAAACTTCTTCCTCTCCCAATATCCATCAGGGTCCTTCGGAGGCACAGATAGACTTTATGGATCGCCTCCAAGAAGCTATTGAAAGGCAAATAGATAATGACAGAGCAGCCAAAGCTCTTTTGTGGCAGCTAGTTTAAGAAAATGCTGACAGAGACTGCAGGACTGTTATAGGACCCCTGCAATATACCACCAAAGACATCAGTGAGTTTATTAAAACTTGCCAAGATGTCGACACAGAGCAGCATAAGGCTTCTCTCTTGGCTGCTGCAATTAAAGGAGATCTCAGATGTTACAACTGTGGAAAGCCTGGCCACCTGTGCAAGGACTGTTCATCCACAACCGAAAGGGGAAAGGGTAATTACAAGGTTCCCCCAAATGATCGTCTGTGCTGTGGCAAAGGCAGACATTGGGCAAAGGAATGCCGCTCTAAATTTGATAAAAACAGAGAACCTATTCAGGGAAACTTCCAAGGGGCACACGCTCCAGCCCCCCAACCCCAATCGGAGCTTTCAGAACAGCAATCAGCATCAGGGAATGTAGGGAAATGCACAGTTTCCGACCTTCGTGCAGTCACCCGTGGGAGCACAGGGCTGGACCTGGTCACCACCAACAAGCTCATCTTAAAGGAACAGGATCAAGTAATTGTAGTTCCCACTGGTGTCTGGGGACCTCTACCCCCAAAACAGTTGATTTAATTTTAAGGAGATCCAGCGTTACCACCAAAGGCATTTTTGTCCAGCCAGGGGTCATTGACTCGGACAATCAAGGGGAAATTAAAATAATGCTTAAAGCTTCTGGTTATCATGTTATTCCTGCCCAAACTCATATTACCCAGCTGCTCCTACTCCCCTACATAATGTCAAAGACTCAGAATACAGTGAGGGGAGAGGGAGGCTTCGGTAGTACAGACAATCAATCAGTTTTTTGGACAGAATCAATTAAATTAAATAAACCAATCTTACAAATAAAGATAAAGGATAAGACCTTTCAGGGCCTCATAGATAGGGGAGCTGACATCTTCATTATCTCAAATCAGTTTTGGCCTCCAGAATGGCCTCTAACAGACAGCAGAACGCCTGTAACAGGTGTTGGAGGAGTTTCTCAACCACAAGTAGCGTATGGTCTCTTAAGTGTTACGGACCAGATGGACAGGTAGGGAGAATTTGACCATATATCTTGCCTATGCCCCTTAATGTTTGGGGCCGTGATCTCTTCAGTCAGTGGGGGATGCAAATCTCTCTGCTGTGTTTTTACTAGGGGCCACTGCTCATCTAACTCCCCTACTGCTTACCTGACTCTCCAGGACGCCAGTATGGGTTGATCAGTGGCCACTTAAAGGGGAGTGACTTGAACAGACCTGCCTTTTAGTTAAACAACAATTAGAAGCAGGTCATATTGAACCCTCTAACAGCCCCTGGAATATGCCTATTTTTATTGAACCAAAGAAATTTGGCAAATGGAGGCTTATTCATGATCTAAGAAAAATCAGTGAATCCCTCCAACCTGTGGGCCCCCTGAAGCCAAGAGTCCCCCATCCAGCTTGCATTCCAAAGGAGTGGCCACTTTTAATTATTGACTTAAAGGATTGTTTCTTTACAATCCCTTTAGCAGAAAAAGATTGGGAATGGGACTGTTTTGCATTTTCTCTCCCAGTTATTAACAATTCTCAGCCTTTACAGAGGTTTCAATGGAGAGCTTTGCCTCAAGGAATGCTTAACAGCCCAACTATCTGCCAGCATTTCATTTCTACAACCATTCAGCCAGTAAGACATCAGTTTCCTAATTCAATGATCTATCATTATATGGATGACATCCTGATCGCAGCTCCTTCACAAAATATTTTAGCAAAAACTGCTTCCTTTCTTAAAAATTCTATAGCTTCTGCTGGACTAGTACTTACTCCAGAAAAAATCCAGCAGTCAGAACCTTGGAAATATTTAGTCTACATTCTTTTTAATAAGACAATTTGGCCTCAAGTCCTTCAAATTGATCCACCCAAAGATTTGACCCTTAATTGCCTCCAGCAACTCCTGGGAGCAACCAACTGGGTGCGACCAAGCCTCGGAATACCGACTCAAAAATTAAGTCATTTATTTAATGCCCTTAAAGGGGACCTGGATCTTTATTCCCTGAGAAAACTGTCCTCCGAGGCCCTACAAGAATTAACTATAATAAATCAACATATTCAGCAGCGACAACTAACTAGAATTAATTCACAGTTTCTTGTCTGGCTTTTCTGCTTTGCAACCTTAGGGACACCAACTAGTCTCAGAGGACAGTTATGTCCTCACTTAGCTATAATAGAGTGCCTTTTTCTGTCTCATCAACCACAGCACACTATTACCACCTATATAACTGCATTGTGCCATCTTATCATAAAAGGACATGGGCAAACACAGCAGTTATTTGGATATGATCCTGCTTTTATTTACATCCCCTTAACTCAAGTCTATTTACAACAAATGGCAGCTCAATCTTTAGAATTTCAATGTGCCATAGCTGACTTTGTAGGAGGACTGGAAATTAACCTGCCCTCAGATAAATTGCTTCAAAATATCCCATTCCTGCAAATAAGGCTAGCGGAAAAAGTCAGCCCGACGCCAATAACTGGGGTGAAAACTGTGTTTCTTGATGGGTCTGGAAAAACCGGACGGGCTGCTATTGCCTGGCAAGAGGGCAAAAACTGGAAAAATTTTGCATCCTCAGGACATTCCTCTACTCAGAGGGCTGAGCTTTTTGCTGCAATCATGGCCCTGCGGCAATGGCCCCTGAAACCCCTGAATATAGTCTGTGACTCAGGATATACTGTGTATACCATTCTGCATCTAGATCAGGCATTAATTAAGACTTCTATTGACTCCAATCTACTTAACCTATTTTTGACCCTACAGTCCCTCCTTGACAAGTGAGAACACCCTCTCTTCATTACCCATATTTGATCCCATTCAGACCTGCCTGGCCCCCTGGTGGATGGTAACAATAAGGCAGATGCTTTAATCAGTGTCCTTACTGCCTTCCAGGAAGCAGCAGCTTCTTATCAGTTTTTTCATCAAAATAGCCAGGCACTTGGAAAACAATTTAATATTCCTCACTCCCAAGCTAAGCAAATTATTAAAGAGTGTCCTGATTGCCAAGTCCAATCAGGCACCCCCATCCACAGGAGTTAATCCTCGAGGACTAAGTTCTCAAATAATTTGGCAAACAGATGTCACTCATTGTGCTCCCTTTGGAAAATTCAAATATGTTCATATTTCTATTGATACTTACTCTGTTGCCCTACATCCATTTACCTTGACAGGGGAATCTGCTAAAAATATACAAGCCCATTGGCTGGAGGCCTTCAGTCATTTAGGACGGCCTTAGCAAATTAAAACTGATAATGGCCTTGGATACGTTGCCCATTCTACTCAGGCTTTTCTTAAGTGTTGGAATAGCCAACATAAAATAGGAATACCTTATAATCCAACTGGTCAGGCAATTGTGGAACCGGCTCATCATACTTTTAAAAATCTTAAACAAAAGAGGGGTAGTCACTAGTCCTCCCCCCAAATTTGATTATGTTAGCCATGTTTACATATAATTTTATAAATTGTGATGAATCACTTTGTACTTCAATTGAGAAACATTTTCAGTAGAGAGAGCCAAAGTCATCTTATCCTCAGGTTTTATATAGAGATCCACTGGGAGATGGCTCTTGGCAGGACCCCGCAGACCTGTTAACCTGGGGGAGAGAGTATGCATGTGTTTCTACTCCTACAGGCCCTATCTGGATACCAGCAAAAAGAGTGAAGCCTTATCATGAGCAAGACAGATGCTATCTCCATTATCTTCATGTTAAAATCAGTCAACTAACAGACCAGATAGCCCGGCTGATGCTCGCAATGAACCTCAATCTCCGCTATCTGGAGGCGAAAACCACTCACCTGAGAAACCAGATGGCCCAGCTGACTCTGAACAACCAGAGAAAAAATGGACACCCATGCCGTCACTCACAGTCCGGGGCCTGCCCCAGTGACAGGGCCTGAGGCTCAAGCACCTCCTTCAGAGGGCAACAACCCCTCGGTGTCCCGTAATGTTCAATGGTTCAACCCTAAAAACTGTTTCAATGGACTAAATTTACAAGCTTGGGTCCTAGTAGCTCTGGATGCTTTTTTGTCTTAATCCTTATTTGTGTTTTAAGATATATATATAGAGGTTGTTTTCTTAAGATTGCATTGGGCAACAGCAAATAGGTTTCATAGGTTTAATAACTACAATTGCATTTACAATAGAAAAAGGGGAGATTACATGTTGGAAACTGCCCTGCCTGGCTTCAGAAGCTGTAACCCCCATGGCTAAGGATGAGTGAGAGATCTTGGGACCATAAGCCACTGAGGAGACAAAGCTTTTCTACTTGCCAGGCTCACCGCCTCTGCCCACTTCACTTCACCCTGCCTTGCCCCCAATGCTTGGCCAGTTAGCCAATGACAGATAAGACCCCTCAAGGGAGGGGTGACCTAAAATAGGCACAATCACGTGCAAAGCCCTCAGGGAAGGACTTGGGGGGGCTATAGAAAAAAGGGGGTGATGGACCCCCGCCTCTAGGCTCTGATATGGCCTGAGTCCTCATTCTCCCTGCGAGAAGTCTCCTAATCTCTTGGCTACTAACCTTCCCCAGCTCCACTTAAGCCTGAGACAATGTTGGAGGTAGGTGCAGCCCTGGGCTGGAAAGGGCAGGTTCCCTGGGGCAATCAGGCCTAAGAAATAAAGCATAAAATTCTATGAAACCTACTTTGCTAGTACCCTCAATTTAAATGATAAGAGTCCAAGCTTGGGGAAACAAGCTTATTTCAGGCTTGAGTTTGTTTCCCAAAGTTTTATGGCCTTTTAGCTATCTGACCCTGACTCAAAATAGGCCCTCAGAGTTCTTTGAATGTTATCTATTTGATCGTTAATACCTGACAGTGATTGGTGAGCTTAATCTGCGAAGTGGGTCTTTGGAACCATTGGTTGCTTACTGATTATAATGATCCTCTGTGTACTTTGATGTGTTTGAAAAATTATTTTCTCAGGGCTGTGTGAGACACCAGCAAGTAGTAAGCTTTGTGGGATCTGTAGCAGTCCTAATAATAAGAAAAGGGTGGAGATGTAGGAGACTGTTCTGCGTGGTGTGGGCCTAGCTCCCACTCAGAGATGCCCAGGACCCAAGCCCACAGATAGGTTCTCCCATGGAAAATTAGGTTTGCAATGTGCCTAGGCCATTTTCCGTCTTTTTGCCAAAAAAAAAACCCCTTTACCCTGATTTGCAGCAAACATTTACTACAAAATAACTTCCTAAAATCCAGGCTAACCTTCCAAGGACCAGAGTAACCGTTTGACCACTTTTGCCTTTTCATTTGTAAATATCCCTTTTCAGTGATGAGATTACTGGCATCCTCTTCTTTGTTTTCTGTATAAGGCTACCCCCTAAGGCGAACCTGTGCATAGTTAATGAGAACTTTCATGTAAGACAATAAAAGCTTGTCAAATAAAGGCCAAGGTTTTTGAGGCTTTTTCTCCTCTTGAGAGAGAAGCTGCTTGCCCTTTTTTCCCCACAGGATTCGGTAGTCCATTTGAATTTCTTTTGTTTCAGCTACAATGCTGTGGACCCCACAAGCCAGCATCTGGGACACTTTTGCCTCATCATTATTGTTGGGTTGGCCAAAAAGTTCATTTGTTCTTTTTTCGTAACATAGCTCTAGTAACCCTTAGTTGTCTTTAATTTTATTGAAAACAATTTTGTTAGATTGCATTGTGACAGTTGTCATATCAATGTGTATTTAAAAATAAACTTGCCCAAATTAGTGAATTTTTGTATAGCCATTTTAATACTGAAGATGGAAGAAAATATGCAATATTTTTGGCATATTAAGCATTATTCTTCAAGAAAGGTAAAAACACAACTGAAACACAAAAAAATTTTGTATAGTAAAGGTGCTGTATCTGATGTATGTATCAAAAGCGGTTTGACAATTTTCATGCTTGAGATTTCTTGCTGGATGATACTCCATGATCAGTTAGACAGTTGAAGTTGATAGTGATCAAATCGAGACATTAATTGAGAATGAGAAATGTGATACGACATGGAAAATAGCCAACATACTCAAAATATCCAAATCAATAAAGTTATTTGTATAAATGCAAAAAAATGTGTCTTTTTATGGATAAAAACATATAGACTTTTTGGCCAACCCAATGGCCATCCTTTAAATGAAGGTAAAATTTTACAGTAAAAATCTATTTTTAATAATATTATTTTTACTACTGGATCAAATTGTCTTCAACACTATTTTTATAATTTTGAAAATATCCTCTTAATCTAGAACATAATAATAAAATTATTCCTTTATCTTACTCTTAAGTCGCTATTCTATATTATGGTCCCATGAATTGAATTTATTTTTCTTTACACACATTAATTCAAACCCAATTTTATTTTTACAATTTTTTTTAAATTGAAAACATAAGCACAAATTTATTCATGGAGTGTGAATCTCAATGAGCTATTAAGTAAATGTGGCCCAGAACTCTGACACTGCCTTTTTCGTGGGATCTTAGAGCACAGAAAAAAAAAAATGGACCTAACAAGTTGAAAGCAGAGTCCTTCTACTTTGATTACATTTATTCTCATAACACAATCTACTAATCCAAGCACTGAATGTATTCCCAAAATTGATGAGATATGCAGAACACTATGGCCTATTTCATATACTAGTCAGAGAGTTAACATGAATGATGATATTAACTCATTGTAAAAGCAAATGTCCTAGGACAAAAGGAAGTTAAGAAGAAAAAGGGGGTGGGGTAATTAGGAGATGTGGAGAATTTTATGTGTAAAGAAAAAGAGGTATGAACAATTAAAGGGGGTACGTTTAGAAGATAATAAATTAGTTTCCAAGTTGGAAGAAAGAGTATATAAGAGATTGTGTTGTAATAATCCAGACAAGGGATGATGAGAACCTACATGAAGGTAGTGTTTACCCTCTCACCAAAAGAAAAAGAATTGGGGGACAATCAGTAGCAAGAATCTTTAATAGTTGAATACTTAAATAACTAGCCCTGCTGATTAGGTTCCACTTATAGGTGAGATCCTATAGTATTTGTCTTTCACTGCCTTATTTCACCGGGCATAATGCTTTCCAGTTCCATCCATGCTGTTGTGAAGGGTACAAGATCCTTCTTTCTCTCTGCTGTATAGTATTCCATTGTGTAATTTCCATAGTTTTTTGATCCACTCATTTACTGATGGGCATTTAGGTTTCCTCCAGCACTTGGCTATTGTAAATTGTGCTTCTATGACCATTGGGGTGTGTAGGTTCTTTTGAATTAGTATAAGTGGAACCTGATCAACAAAACAAACAAGCAAGGAAAATATAACCAGGGACACTGAAATAAAGAACAAAGTGACCGTAACCAGAGAGGAGAGGGGAAGGGATAATGGGAGAAAATAGGGGAAGGGCCATCAGGGAATAGGTATAAAGGACATATGGACAAAGCCAAAGGGGGTAGATTCAAGGGTGGGAGGCAGGGATGGGTGGGATGGGGGTGTGGTGGGGAGAAAATGGAGACAACTGTACTTGAACAACAATTTAAAAAAAGAAGAAGAAATAGCTAGTCCTGAGTAATAATTTAACTTTTTATATCACAAACATTTTGGGGAGTTTCCTCAGTTCTAACTGGCCTTCATCCTTACAGTATAACAAAAAAGATTCTATCCTATTTTCCTTTCTTTATTAAAGTTTCTTCTCTTCTGCTTGGGCATAACATAGGCTTAATTAGCTCAAGATTAAAATTCATATTAACGATTGTTTCAGCGAAGTGGAAACTTGTAACAACCAGGTTGAGCCACTGTGCCCTCTGAACTTGAAGTGTTCTCCTAGTGAATCTAATAAGATGCAGTAGATGTTACAGGGTATTACATAATAAGAGAATATATCAGGAGAAGCCTGCTTTTGGATTCAGACCCACAAGGCTACACATTATTACTCTTCTGTTCTCTAATCTAGGAGATTAGGGAGAAGGGATAATCTTGCTTTTTGGCCCTTGTAAAGGTGGATTAATAATACTTACCTCATACAGTTATGTGAGCATTTGTTAAACCATCATCTATCAGATAAAATGATGTATAACAGCATGTATCTTTGTTACCAATACATTATATATGTTCATTGATTGTTAGTTCCCTTGCTAGATCTGCCCTAGGAAAATTTAATGTAAACAGAAAGGATACTTTTCAAAAGATTTCCCTTCTGAGTCTTTGCAAATGCTCTTGTACTCACTATTTCTCTTCATCACCTGGTTAGCTTCTACTTTCTTCTGGTTTCAGTTTGGATTTTGCTTCCTTAGGAATTCTTTCCAATGGGCTGAATTCTTTGTTGTTTCCTGGGTGCTGGTATTCTCTATGCATTATTAAACTATCAAATAATAACTTGTTTCATTTTCAGAATCACACATGAGACTGTAAGCTCTTTGAGGGCAGGGAATGTCTCTGAAACCACTGTTTCCTCCTGGCTAAACACAGTAATGGGTTTATTGTAAGCACCAAAACATATTCACTAACTGGCTAATTAATGGAATAAAATTGTTCTGGAAGGACAGGGGTAAAAATAATTCCTCACATCACCACATATGATAGGTTTCACATCTATATTTCATAACTTTTATAATTTACTTGCTAAGCTATGGTTCTAACACAAGTTACAGATATATGTTTGGATTACTATCAGGTACTCCTAATTTTATAAACCTGAGTTATTTCTTAATGTCTACACTTATTGGAACCAGTAGGGATAAGCCAGATGGATGCATTTCTAATAAATTGAGTTTTAATTGAAAGTATAATGGTTCCTCAAGCAGATCACTAGAGGACTTTGAAAATATCAATGACAGAACAGATTGTCATCTGAGTTGAAGATCTGGCTCTTAGACAAATATTGAGTTGTTCCCATTTTTCCTTTTGCTCTGATGTCATGACTATTTAATTACAAATTACCTCAAATATTGTTGAACTCATAGTTAACTTCCAGATTTAAATGTAAAATTCCATGCTTATTGTTTTTAAATTTATACTAAGAATCCTTTCTCAAAAATAGCATGGAATGGAACTATATTTGCTCTTGAACAACTTAAAACATAGTTAATTTTACATTTGCCATTATTTATCACTGTCCTTCCTCCCTGAGAGCTGCTGTTAAAATTAATTTGCATTTCAGACCTCAGGATTTTATATTGCCATTAGGGTTGTGAAATGTTTTTACTCAGCACAACTAAGAACTGATGTTCTGCGTCCCACTAATGGACCTTTAATTAGGCACTGTAATGAACCATTCTGCCATTCCTTCATTTATAGAGGGAAGGTTTTGTATATGTAAGATACAATGTTGACAGAATTCGAGGTCCATTGAACATTGCCAGCTCACATCAAATAGATCCTAAATTTATTATGCTTTTGTCAGCTGTTGGATTTATCATTTTAATGACACTGTCTACAGACTTATTTTACTGCCAAAGAACAGCATCAACATACTGCAGGGATGTTTGTCGACATCTTGATCAACAACTCCTGGGGTCTAATTCTGGCTATAATATTACTATTTGGGGACCTTGAGCAAGTTATTTAACCTCTGTCTAAGGATTAATTGGTTAATTTTAATAAGTGCTTTGCAGTAAAAGGTAGGAAGTGCTGTGACTGCTAATAATGATAATAAAATTATAATGTAAGCTTTTATAATGCATTAAGCTACCTCAGACTGTGATTCCATTAAGTTGCCAATTAAAATATAAGCTGCTGAATTTCTTCTTTTTAAGAATTCAAATTGCTATAATGATGATCACATACTATTTTTAAAACTTGTTTAAGAACATGAAGACTGTTGATGCTTCAACTCAAATTAAAATATAAAAAAAAAGAGAGTGATATTCTAGGATGATAGAATTAGGAACTGAGAAAAAGCTTCAAACAAAAATACCAGACATTTGTACCCTGAATAAATATAGCTTTTGTACATTAAATTGATTGTTCTTTTATTAACTTGTCTCCAAACGGCTCTTATTTATTTACCTATGATTATTTGTTTATTTGACAAAGGCCATTGGTGGGTGTAGTGTTAAAGAGGTCATCCAAGACAAGCAGGAAGAATGCACACTAATAACAATAATACGAGGCAAAAGTGAATAAAGGCAGAAAAAGGTAAAGAAGTAGTAACTTGAAAATTCAGAAGAGAAAGAGATTTATTCAGTCTAAGGGTGAATATGAACAACTTCTAAGAGTGAATGTGTTTAAGCTGGAAAGAGCCAAGATAGGATTTGGCGTGGAAGTACGAAGATGAGGAGGTATCCAAGGAAAGAGCATTTCAGAGAAGAGAATAGCATGAGAAAGTGGCAATACCCAGGAAGTTGGCATATAAAAAAAGCATAATCAATATGGTTTTACTAGAATAAAAAAGAGGCTGCCAAAATAGTTTGGATATTAATGATGATTTGTATTATGTGGGTTAGTAGTTGGTACTGACCCAGTTCAGGGTTATGAGGATGATGGAACAAAAAAGAAGAAAAAAACCTGTAAGTTAGTAAATGGAAATTATGTTGGAATATTTCGCTAGGTTGAGAGGAGAGAGACAAGGGACTCATGAGGTCTGAGTGATATATAAGTGTGATTACGTGCATGTAACTGGATTGTATTCACCAAATAAACTCCGATGGCCTGTGATGCATATCACTTAAGAGGTAACTTGGGCGAGCAACATGAAAAAGGGCATTGGCTTTTTAATAGCATCTCTATGTGCCAAGAAGAGGCTGGCTTAATGCATGGATAATGTACACATAGAAAAGGAAATACTAATTTGGAATTGAAGCTAACTTTTGATTGCAGCAGAAGTGGTCTCCTGCTGTAACATCAGAGGCAAAATATTTAATTCTCAAATAAGACAATGTAATAGATTGATTCTTTGCTATTCTGTATACTTTTTACAATAGCAGAGACCTAGGTGACTCTCAGTAAGGTCCTCAATGATATTCAATGATATTAAACAATGTGGGGACAAGAATGTTAAGCAACTTTAAGGGTATGGTTCCTGGAGATTGTCTGGTTTTGAATCTTGGCTCTCAAAATTATTAGCAATGTGATCTCCAGGAGGCTGTTTATGTCTTCTCAGTAGCCTCCTTTGTAAAATAAGAATAAAATCAATACCTTGTTCATTAGTTGAATTAAATGAATTAATTAAGTTAATGCAAAAAAAGAAATAATTACAAGAATTCCTGGATGTAGGAAGGTCTCAGTAAATGTGATTGATGTGAAAAACCATTTTTTTTTGGAAATTATGGATAAAATGCACAACTGTTTATAGGGCTTCTCTTTTGAGAACAGATACAAGAGGGTACAGAAAAAGAGCATGGAGATCAGCCAGCAATAATCAAGATAAGAGATGCTGGTAGCTTTTATGGGGCGGTGAGAATGGAGCTAGTGGGAGGTGCTCAGATTCGGGTCTACATTAGAGATAAAAGTGAGAATGAAGATGGTGGGGTATAAAGAAAAAATTTTAAAAAATGACTCCAAGTTATCTGGAATTAAGTGTTTTGCTTTAAAGATATAAGGTAAAGTACAACGGAGGAGTTTTGGAGTGATAAAATCGGGTAAATTGAGAACTAAGACAAACTCTCAAGTAGACACAAGTACAAAAATCTGTGATTCTGAAGCTAGGTTTAGCTACATACATAAATTTGGAACTATTCCTATTTGGATGATAAAAAAATTCACTCAATTAGTTGAAATTATCCAGGCAGTGCATCTCAATCTTGTTCACATATGTAAAGCATTTAGAGAACTTTAAATAATACACAGGCCCCAATACATGATAAGATAATCAAAATCTTTGGAGGTAGTGTTTGGAAACATGTATTTCAGTGATTTTCAATCTTTTTCATCTCATAGCACACATAAACTAATTACTACAATTTGGCAGTACACCAAAAATGTATTTTTTGCCAATCTGACAAAAAAAAAAAAGCTAAAATTTGATTCCTTGACACTGGATGGCTATTGATGTGTTGGCTGTTGTCATTTCCTTTTTCTTTTCTTTTTATTTGATAATCTAAGAGAAAAAAAGATCAGTCCCTCTGACTAAATAGTCAGGTATTGCATGTTTTAAAAATTCTTGTGGCACACCAGTGTGCTTCTTGCAGCACGCTGGTTGAAAATTGCTGGTATGTTTTATTAAACTTGTTGAGGTCTTTCTAATGTGCAGTTATACAGAAGTCATAGGCTCAAGGAGTGAATGTTTTAGAGAAAAAGAGAGATATGGGGACAGAGTTACAAGTCACTCCAACATTTAAAGGTCAGGAAAATAAGGAGGAATCAGCAAAAGACCCCGAGAAGAAGCAACCAATGAGACTAGAACCAAAATAAGAGATTAGTGAAAATAAAGACAAGTGAAGAAGGTGTTTTAAGGATGGAGTGATTAACTGCTGACTGTGGAGGTAAAATGGGAATTGAAAAATGACACTGGGTATAAAAACATGAATAACATTAAAAGAAATTAATTAACTTGACTTTGATAAAAGAGCCTTCAGCAGAAAAATGAAGATAAAAACTCAACAGGCTGGAGTCAAAAGAAAAATAGAAAGAGGAATTGGAGAGCATAACAACCTCTTTAGAGCAAAGCTACTTAAAAAAAAAATGAGTAGCTTAATAAAGTTATAGCCAGAAGCAGATGTGGCCACAAGGTGATGTTTTTAAAGAAAGGACTGGGAAGAAAAGAAAATAGTGATAATGCAAGAGAAAGAGAAGACGGTTGTAAGAGATGTGTCCATGAATAACTAAGAGGTAAATAATGTGGGAGTGATTAGTGTAGCATTAAGTACAGCACCGGGTTCCTGGTCATGAGAAGGAAACCAGAGTTTATGGATACAGGATAAGGCAGGTTGAGTAGTATGGTGGTGAGAACTTGTGCCAGTTTTCTTTAGACAGTTTTATTCAGCTGAGAATAAAGTTGGGGAGCAGATATTGGAGGTTTGAGGAGAAAGGAGAAGATGTGACGTAGACATTTAGGAGAGTCAATGTATTAGTGATATACGGTAGAAGCCATAGTAAGTGCCCATTTGAGATTAGTGATAACAACTCAAGTGAGGCCAGTCTCTATAATTGCACTTTGCTTGCATTTAGCAAAGGGGCACCAGTTCAAGACAGATGGAACACTAGATTTAACCATGTTTATGATTTTCCAGAAAAGAGCAACAGAAGGGAAGAGGGAGCAAGGCAGTTGAGGGTGTATACAAGGGAATGATTATAATGATATACCAAGGAATCTCAGCTGGAGAAGGAAGAAACAGGTGATTTTTAACATAAGGCAAGAATAAAAAAAGGATGTAAAGAGTTGGGGTAACATAGGGGTAAAGCTGAAAAACAGGGGGTGGCTGACACTGAGGTAATTTAGGGAATCTAGATATGGGTAACACACAAACTTCTCTATGCCCACATGAAAGCATGCTGTTGGACTGACGTGGGTGCTGCTTTCACTTACTGTCCTGACATCTGTCTCCAGTGTGCTCAGGCTGGCAGTGGCAGTGAGGCTGGTTCCCGGCAGTCACAACGCAGGTCCCTGCATTTTGACAAAAGTCCTCACAGACCGTCTTACCACAGTTTGGTCCAGTGAAACCCAGTGCACAGCTGCAGGTGGGTCTTCCTGTTGGAAAAAGGTAATAAAAAGGAAATTACTGAACTAAAATGGTTCATTTTCATGGAGTCCTCACTAGATAAGAGTCAGGAAGCCAGAGTTCTAGTTTACTTAAACCTGTGACTGTGGGCAGTAACCCTCTTTGGGACTCAGTTTCCCAACATTCCAACGATGCCTAGATTTGGTGGTAACCCAGGTTCACATCTGGTAAAATTAGCGTAGCTCATTTCATACACAGTTTTACATGCACAGATGCATTTTGTGCTATTAATTGCTTGCACTGTTCTCTGCATTTCTCTTTCTTGGCCATTTTGCTTTTACAATTATTTTTGTTCTACTCATGTGATAATGCAAATTGTATTCACCATTAGAATATAAAATAGAGAAAAATCATATTTCCCAGTGTTTAATAATGTACCGTCTACTGCTGAATCTACATACAGCAGAGCTTAGACTTACTTTAAGTGACTAGTTTATTTTATTTAAATATGCATACAGTGTTTACACATAAGCACTTATGAGAGTCCTATTTTATTTCATTTTCAGAATTTTATTCATGTAAGAACTGTCACTTGTAGTGTAGTAAAATGATTAAAAGTCTAATGTGAACAGGACACAATAACAAATTTGATGGATCATCTTTAGTCATTTTCTTTATTTGCTCTGTGGGAACTAACATCATAATGAAAGATGAACAATCCTTTGAGGTGTTTTGAATAAAACAGTTAATTGTTACATCAGGGATGAGTCTCTCTAACTGCCCAGACTGTCAAGAACTGAGCAAAAAATTGAGTACAGAACTAGCTCTGTAGAAGTGGTGAAGAAAAAGAAAACAAAACAAAATTTATGGCTATCATTAGTAAGTCAGAAAGAATGAGACTTAGAGATTGTGCAAATGTGAAAAATAACATCAAACAGCAGAGGAAAGAGATTTAGTTATAGAATTCAATGAACTAGAACTCAGAAAATGACACCAAGTTGCTAACATCAGAGAATATTCAACTACCTCCTCTCACCTTTGTATACATGAAGCATAACTGAATAGTTGAAAAATACATGAGTGTAAAGTTTAAGGCTTGAAGGGGGAAAGGGATGTTTCCTCTATTGCCATTGAATCTACATTCAACACTGAAGGAAAATTCTACATTTCTACATTTTTTTGAAAATCATTCTATTTAAAAAAAATAAAGATTTTATTTATTTATTTTTTAAAGACAGGGGAAAGGAAGCAGAAAGAGAGGGAGAGAAACCTCAATGTGTGGTTGCCTCTCATCTGTCCCCTACTGGGAACCTGGCCTACAACCCAAGCATGTGCCCTGACTGGGAATCTAACTGGTGACCCTTTGGTTCGCAAGCTGGTACTCAATCCACTGACCTGCACCAGTCAGGGCTGAATAGCATTCTTAAGTGAATAAAATGCCTCCAAATAAAATCTACGTGCATTTTGAAGGGAATGAATATATTGAGGTTTCACAATTTATTTATTAATTTTACTTTGAAAGGGTGTCACCCCCTTAAAAATGCTAGAAGATATTGATTCCCAATGAAGAAAATTATACACATTTTTATGTTGAATAGCATTGCTTAAAATTTGTTCATACATTATATTAGTTTGGAGGCCAGATAAATGCCAATTATTAGGTTGAGAAAAAGGTAAATTGTATATGCATTAAAATATGATTAACCTCATATTTTCCATTATAAGAAAGTGGCTTTACAATATTTTGATAAAGATTTTCCTTATAACAGTTGTGGAATACATACCAAGAAAATATCTTCACTTGAACAAAAATAGGTGAAAAATTAAGATACAAACAATAGAATAAATGATGGTAAAAGATAAAGGATATAGATAATTGTTGGAACATAGTTACCAAGAAAAACAAAAACCCTGAATACAAAGAATAATTCTTGTTCATCACAAGAACCAGCGAATGGCTTAGAGAGAAATAAAAAAAAAATGTATAAACAGGGACAAAAATAAACATTAGCTAAATGTGAAACAGAAAATACAGAAGAAGTTAAATTGCATCAGAGCAAGGGCCATACTGAGGAATAACTAATACATTTCTGCATTACTTTCTAGGTTTATTTCTTCTTTTTAAAAAATCAGGAGTGAAAAAAATAAAATGATAGAAGTTTCAAAGAAACCAACAGAGCTCTCTGCTAAGGCACTTGAACATGCCTGTCTCGGTCACTCAGAGTAAGCTTAACACCATGCTTTCATCTCATCTGCAGCTCTTCTGAATCCAGGGCAGACTGACCAGGTTGTCCCCCAGCTGGCATATGCCTTGCATCATTGAGATTCTGGCTGAATTATTTTTAAAAAGCCCCTATTTCCCCTTCTTTGAAGAGAGGATTTATTTTTGACAAGTAGAAATCTCTTCATATTCAGGGGAATGCTATCTAACTTGAAACTGCGTGATGGTACAGCAGATCTTTTGTTTGCTGATGGGAAATGAACCATCTGTTACAGGATTGTATAAAGGGCTCTATTTTTTTTCCAAAACTCTCTCTGAGTATACCCTAACAAGTTACACTGGATTCATTTACGAAGATTTTTTAGGCAGCTGAATTTGATTTTGACACCAGGAAAGGAGACAGCACTGTTACAATGACTAAGTACAGCCGTGCTGCCTGCAGGGAGCTGGAGCGTTGGCAGCCAATGAGGGCAGCACAAACAGGAAGAGCATCAATTGACCTGAGCAAAGAGGGGGAGGGCAGTGTGTTGGCTCTAATCAGTCTAGTTTCTGCAGCATTCTTAGCTCAGACCTAAAGAGTGTAGGTTGTCTCACTGTTGGGATTTATGCACAACAGGTGCCAATTACTGGTGAGACCATGGGCAATATCACTTATCTGCTTACTTTCTTCTGTTTGAAAAGGGGATAGTAACAGTTACTATTTAATAAATTGCCATGTAAAATTACATAGAATAAATAAGGTAATATATGCAAAACATTTCTAACTGTGCCAGGCACGAAGAAAGCAGTTACATTTTAGTTCCGACTTTTCTTTTTTCTAGTGAGTCACATTCACCATTTATAGGTATGACTTACTTTGTGTCTACAGACATTGTAACAGTCTAGGAAAATCATCCTGAAATGTTCTTAAATTACACATTTTATATCAATTATTTATTTAAGATAAAACTAATCCTCATCTCTCTAATGGCTAGCAGTTTTGAGCATTTTTTCATGTGTGTATTGGCCCTCTATACATCCTCCTTGGAGAAATGTCTGTTCCGGTCCTTTGCCCATTTTTCATTGGACTGTTTGCCTTCCTGGTGTGGAACCATGTGAGCTCTTTATATATTTTGGAGACTAAACCCTTGCCCAAGGTATCATTGGCAAACATGTTTTCCCACATGGTTGGTTACCTTTCCATTTTGTTGATGTTTTCTATAGCCACACGGAAACTTTTTAGTTTGATGTAGTATCATCTCTTTTTTCTTTCCATTATAACCCAAAATATTGCTGCATGGGATGTCTGAAATTTTCCTGTCCATGTTTTCCTCTAGGACTTTTGTGGTGTCATGACTTATATTTAAGTCTTTTATCCTTCTTGAGTTTATTTTCATGTGTGGTGTATGCCGATGTTCTAGTTTCTTTCTTTCTTTCTTTTTTTTTGCATGTACTTGTCCAGATCTCCCAATACCATTTATTGAAGAGGATATTTTTACTCTATTTTTTGCCACTGCCCACTTTGTCAAGTATTAACTTACTGTATTGACATGGGTTTATTTCTGGGCTCTCTATTCTGTTCCATTGATCTATGTGTCTGTCCTTATGCCAGTACCAGGCTGTTTCAATTACTGTGGCCTTGTAATATAGTTTGATATCAGATATTGTGATCCCTCTTACTTTGTTACTCTTTATCAAAATTGCTGAGGCTATTCAGGGTCGTTTCTGTTTCCGTATGAATTTTTGAAATATTTGTTCTATATCTGTGAAATATGTTGTTGGTATTTTAATAGGAATTGCATTGACTCTGTAAATTGCTTTGGGTAATATGAACATTTTGATGATGTTAATTCTTCTAATCCATGAACACAGTATATGCTTCCATTTATTTGTGTCTTCTTTAATTTCTTTCTTTGGTGTTGCGTAGTTTTCTGAGTATAGGTCTTTTACCTCCTTAGTTAAATTTATTCCTAAGTATTTTATTATTTTTGTTGCTAATAAAAATGGGACTTTTTTCCTAATTTCTATCTGATATTTCATTGTCGGTGTACAAAAATGCTTTCAATTTCTGAATGTTGACTTTGTATCCCACTGTTCTGCCAAATTCATTTATCGGGTTGAGTAGTTTTTTGGTGGAGTCTATACGATTTTCTATGCATGCTATCATGCCATCTGCAAACAGTGGCAGCTTTAAGATAAAATAAAATTGAAATTTGTTTGCATGCCAGTGATTGGATAGAGCAGAAATTTTCCAATAACTTTCCTCCCACACTGTAACATTTCAAACTTTGAAGGATGGGTCCTTCTCTCTTCTTTACCTTCTAAACATACTAACCCTACCCTTCAAAAAGGAAGGACAGACACACAGTGCACACAGAAACAAGAGAGCAAACCTAACACATGGCACATGCATCTACTTGTATAACTTAAAATTTTGGCACATCCTTGAATTTAAAAAAAAGAAATCAACACTGAGTGCTTCCAATCCTAACACTATATGGCAAAAAAAATGAACTTCGGTCATAAAGTCATATTCTAATTTCTCACTGTCTTTACACTTTTAACTTTTTTTAATATACAAAATAATTTGCCTTAATTTGTTACTTCTCTTTGTTTTCTCAGTAGAGAGGTCAGATTTTTCGATATTTATGTATTGTATAAGTAAATTAATTCTAATTCCCTGGTGGTAAGAAAGGTTCAGAAATTAAGAAGTTAACTTGTGGTATTGTTTTTACTGTATATTAATGTATGATTACAAAGCTTACATCTAATTTTTTAATTCCTAAAACTACTATTTCTCAATTATTATTGTCCTCAAATTTTATCTATAATTTTATTATCTACACTTAAAATTTCTATCCACTTGGCTTCTAAGATACTAGTATTATTGGTTTCCATATGTATATAACCAGTTGTCTTTATGTTTACTCTTTCTGTCTCTCAAAAAGTGTTCTTCCAAAGTTTTTCTGATGACATTATCCAATTTCATGACTTCAGAAATTATCTGTTTATCTGAAGGCCTCCTTCTCAATTTCTGACTCCAGGCTAATTCTCTTTACTAAACTTCATACCATCATTTTCACTCTTTGTATATATCTGGCTTCTCAGTAGGTTCAACTCTTTCCATGTTCCCCAAAGAAAGAAAAATATTCTCATAAACAGTGTCCTCAGGGTCATACATGATTTGCTATCCTATAACATTCACTTTTTTATATGCTATATTTATATATATTAACTATTTTAATTCAATTTCATCTGCATGTTTATTATAAATAACATTATACTGAACCTTTTCACATCTAAATATTTTCATTTTTATTATTATATGATCCTTGGTATCTGCTTCTAAAAGTGACATCATTTAGTTAAAAGACATTGTAACTTTATAAAAGTTTTATTGAGTATTTCAAAATTGCTTGTGTTCAGGTTTATACCATGAATATTTTCTTCTGGTAGTGACTTAAGAATGCTTGTGTTATCTATGTCTGACTAGGATCCTCCTCCACTTCCTCCTTCCCAAATTCCTTCTCCCTCTTTTCCTCATTTATTTATTTCTATACTTATTCATTTTAGATAGAGGGAAAGGGAGGGAGGAAGAGAGGGAGAGGAACATCAGATGGTTGCCTCTCGTACATGCCTCGTCTGGCGACCAAACCTACAACCCAGCCATGCACCCTGACCTGGAATCAAACCAGTGACAATGCCCAACCAATTGAGCCACACTCGTCAGGGTGCTCTTTTCTTTTTTATGCATGCATGTGCATGTGTATGCAAGATAGTCTCTCCTGCCATTACCGCACTGTGCCTCCTCTTTTTTTCTACTTGATTTGTCATAGCTATATATTCCTTTGTTTCTTAGTTAAATATTATGCAATGTTATTTTTAATTTCATTTTCAACTACGGTTGACATTCAATATTATTTTATATTATAGCAGTTAAACAATCATATATATGTAATTATAAAAGTGATCTCCTCAATATTTCAAGTACCCACCTGGCATATTCCCAATGCTGTACTGTACATCCCCATGACTATTTTGTGACTACCAATGTACACTTCCTAATCACTTCATTTTTTTTCACCTAGCCCCCCCAAACCTCCTCCTCTGGCAACCATCAGTTTGTTTTCTGTATCTGTGAGTCTATTTCAGTTTTTGTATTTGTCTGTTTATTTTGTTCTTTAGATTTCACATATAAATAAAATTACATGTTATATGTCTTTCTCTGTCTGATGTACATTTCATTTAGCATAATGCCCTTTAGGTCCATCCATCCTGTTGCAAATTATAAGATTTCCTTTTTTATGTCTAAGCAATATTCCATTGTACATATGTAACACAGCTTTTTTATCCACTCCTCTACTGATGGCACTTTGTTTGCTTTTGTATCTTGGCTATTGTAAATAACACTGCAATAAACATTGGATACATATTTTTTTTTCAAATTAGTGTTTTGAGTTTCTTCCAATATATACCCATAAGTAGAATTGCTTGGTTGTAAGGCAGTTCCATTTTGAATTTTTGAGGAATGTCCATACAGTTTTCTACCATGGTTGCACCAAACCACATTCCTTCCAACGGTGCACAAGGGTTCCCTTTTCTTTACAACCTCTCCAGCACTTGTTTGTTGATTTATTGATGATAGCCACTCTGACGGGTGTGATGCAATGTCTTTGTGGTTTTCATTTGTATTTCTTTGATAATTAGTGAGGTCAAACATCTTTTCATATGTCTGTTGGCCATTTGTATATCCTTCTCAGAGAAGTGTCTATTCAGGTCCTCTGCCCACTTTTCAATTATATATATATATATATATATATATATATATATATATATATATATATTGGTGTTTAGTTGTATGAATTATTTATAAAATTTTAGATATTAACTCCTTATTAGATTCATCATTAGCTAATATATTTTTCCATTCAGTAGGTTGTCTTTTTGGTTTGCAATTTTATGTTTCAACTGTACATATTCTTGTTTTCTTATAAAACAAGTAGGACTAAATAACCAGATTTATGCACTTCCTGTACATAATTAATTTCCATGTGAAGAGAACTAGGACATTGAGCTTAATTTAAACTAAAAACAATGCTGATTTAATAAAAAGTGAAAGAAAAGCAAAGATGGGCAATTTAAATGTATGTTTATCTTTTATCAATGTGCTAATTAGGTGATTTTGTACTTTATGTCTTAGGTACATGTGTGACTTGAGAGACATTAGTATAATTCAGGGGGGTCCAAACTTTTGACATCTCTGCACCACCCTGGAGGAAGAAGAATTGCCTTGGGCCACACATTAAATATATTGTGACATGTAATCACCAAAATCTCATAATGTTTTAAGCAAATTTACAATTATGCGTTGGGCCACATCCACAGCCATCCTGGGCTGCAGGTGGCCCACGGACCACAGGTTGGGCACCCCAGGTACATGTTTCATCATCAGTTCCATGATGTTTTGAGGATGGCCAAAAGTTCCTAGCTTAACTTGACTTTTAACATATATTTTGGGGGCAATTATATTTGATATCAGTTCATATCATATTTGATACAGTGGCCTGGACAAAAAGATCTTGAATGAATGAGGACAATTCTCTCCATCTACTCACCAATTATTGTAAGGGCCTTCCCCACTGCAGTGAGACAATATTGATATACTTCCTTTCCTCAATATTTTTTTCTTTCCTGTTTCATGTATGGGAACAAAACCTTCCACAGAATATCCACAGATATGATGACAAGAGAGCTACAATGAGACCTTCTCCTTTCTTGCATTCATTGAATAATTAAATACAAATGTATTGCCTATTATAAAAACTGCACAAATTGCACTATCCATTCTTTACCTAACCGGGTCTACTTTTATATATTGTCAAACTTTCCAAATTAAAATTTTTTCTCTCTTTTGCATAACTCCAAACTTTATGAGTGGAAGTATTTTGTTATACTGTACCAAATTTACAAACCCTCTTTTCTATTTTTCTAAATTAACTATGTGGAAAATCTGATTCTCTGTAAAATAAATATTAAATGCCTAAATAACAGACCTACAAGAATAAGAACAGTTCTAAATAGTATGAACATATCTTAAAGAATAAATATTCATACAAGTAAAGATTAATTATAAATATAGCAAAATAAATATCTTATATACTAGGATATTTAAGAAGAAAATCACAAATTATTCTTTATGTTTTATAGTTGAGTGATTGAATATTTCAATGTTTTATTCTTATTTCCAATATTTTGCCCAAGGTGAACTTTATCTCAAATCTATTCTTCCATAAGCAGGTCATAGAAATCCGCTACATGGACCTTGTCAAATAATTAATGCCACACTATTTAATTTCATAGTATTTGGTATATGAAAACAGATTATATCCATGCTTTATTTTTGTTTTTTTATTGCAAAGAAAACCATAAGGAATGAGGAAAACACTCATTTCTACATGCTAAATTTTAATTATGCCTCTTGGATGTGTGTTTTTAATTAACTGATGACATTTCTCTGTTCAGTTATTATAGTCCTACACAACTGTCATAAACTTATAAATTTTAATTAAGGCTGCCCCAAACCCTAGTTATATAGTGTCCACATAGGAATTTGAGAAAAGGTTTAACTGTAATTAAACCAACAATGAATAAATCTATGAATTGCCCAATGGGATTTGTTTAACAAATTAGCATTTGTGTGGAGATAATGAGGTTCTGCATTCTATAATACCAGACAATGTTTTATAAAACCACATTTTAAAAGTGTAAAATGCTTTGTAAATGACTTAATTGGATATAACATTATTATTAATTATTATATATTATAAGAAAATCAGTTATATGGACATAATAGGTTGAATTAATTTGTAGGACTTATTTATATCACTAATTTGAAATACAACTTTTTCTGAATATATTCTCTATGTAAATCAAAACCTAATAATATGGGTGCACAGATAAAGTTGATACAGATTTTAAGAATTCAGCAAAGTTTTGACAAATTATTTGAAAACATGAAAAGTTGTTTTGTATCCATATATATAGTTCAAATGCATTAATAAGACAGCAAATTTAATGTTTTATGGAGATTTGTCCTTGTTGATCTGTTGCAGGTTGAACAGTTAGCCAGAGCTTAGGCAAGGGTGTCAAACTCATTTTCACTGTTCCTCACATCAGCCTCGCGGTTGCCTTCAAAGGGCCAAATGTAGTTTTAGGACTGTATAAATGGAAGCACTCCTTAACAGTTATGCAAGAGCTCTGCGCTGCTGCCAGGTAGAAACAAGGTGCTGAGCAGGATAAAACAAGGTGGAGGGCTGATTTTGGCCCTCGGGCCTTATGTTTGCCACCTGCAGCTTAGTGTGATAAACTCTAGTTGGCTTAAATATTTCCGTGAATATGTACAAGAAAGACATATAGTTGTACAGTAGGAAGTTAGACAGGCATGAATAAAGTGGGAACATTAGGTCAGGTACAGGACGTTACCAGGGCAGAGAGCCACACGTGCCTAACAATGGGCCAAACTGGGAAAATAAGATGTTACCCCCAGGGTGAACTTTCCTCCCCTGGCACCTCACTGGTCCTATGGTTTAGACCCCCTCTGACCTTTCATGTCACTGATCAGGAGGTTTGGACCCTCTCTTGACCTTTCCTCCCTTAGCATGTTGTTGTTAGTCATGTGGTAGATCTCCTGAGAAGAGGAACAAAGGGGCTGAAGAACAGCCTCATATGACTCCCATACAAACCCTTGCACAAACACTACTGTAAGTATTAAACCCTCAAGACAATGAGGTTCTGACTCATATCAAATCATTTTAGATACAAAGCCCTGGTTCCTTGACCACAGAGATGGAATTTTGGTGAAACTAGAGTTAATAACTAGGCCTCAGTTGTGCTCTAGTTCCAAGCCCAGAGAAGCAGCAAAACCTGGGGGGATGACACCATGGCTGACATCAGGACCAGCTGCGATGACTAATGACCCCTACTGATGACAATCAGTGGAGACCACAATCCTGAAAGGACACACCTGGAAGTCCACTGAGCTCTCTCCCTGGGACCTCCTCTAAGATACCCATGTTTAGAGAGCAGATAAAAACCTTCAGGGTGGAGCACCCAGGACTACTCTCCCTCTCTCTCTCTCTGCAGCATATCCTCATCTTTCACCCTCTCTTTCCCCCAAGTATGTTCTCTTTGCTTTGTTTTTCCTGAGCTCCCTTCTTTTGCCTTTGTAACTTATTCCCTGAGCCCAGCAGCTCAGCTGGCTCAATTCTTCCAATGCTCAATTCTACCTCTGTGACTTTCTAAGTAATTTTTTGCTTGTATATGAGTTTTGGTTTTGAATTCTTTCTCAGCCAGAACTCAGGTACTGTGGTTGTTGAACTGAGCTCTAATCACCGGTAACATTTTGGTGCAGTTTTGCTGCAATAAGTCAATAAATATAATGATTGATTACTATAATAAGAAAATTAAATTAATAATTAAATAATAAAATTCCTAAAAACTTATTGCACAAGAAAAGCTTCTTTCCTAAAGGGAATGGTATCTGTGTTACTGAAATAAAATTATAGATCATAGCCCTGGCTGGTGTAGCTCAGTGGATTGAGTGATGGCTGTGAACCAAAGGGTCATAGTTGGATTCCCAGTCAGGGCACATGCCTGGGTTGCAGGCCAGATCCCCAGTAGGGGCCATGTGAGAGGCAACCACACATTGATGTTTCTCTTCCTCTCTTTCTCCTTCCCTTTCCCTCTCTCTAAAAAAAATTAAAAGAAATAAAAAAATATAGATCATATCCTTTCGGAGCACATTCATGGGATTTTTATTTGCAGAATCAATGAAGATCCCATACTACAATTTCTTCCACAGCAATGGAATATACTGTATTATATGGATTAGCTTCCATTTGGCAGAATGAAAATAGTTACTAAGGATCCTAGTGCTTTTTTATTTCAATAAACATGTTGAATATTGTTTTTAGAATTCAATTAAGTAGTTAGAATAGCTTAATTATCAATCAACCAAACATCAAACATATTTATAGACACAAAACTATCAAATTTAAAGAAATATTAATGATTTTACTATTAGAATATAAATCAGAAACAGCTTGGTTCCTCCAAACTCCGTTGAAAATATTTCTTAATGTGACTCTTTCAGTTAGAATTATTCAAAATACTTCAAAGAATAACAAAAGAGATAGAAACAATGAGAATTCTTATTAAGATACAATTAATCATGTAGGGGATGTAAAGATCACATAGATTGATTTTCCACTTGACTAAATAAATTTGCATTTATGTAGTAGAATTAAATGTGCATAGATTGCACTCTAATAGTTGCATAATGTCCTTTGCGCTGAATATTGTGATTTACAAATTACATTTTTATTATGCATTGGAGTTAACTTTTCCCATGGGAAGATATTCTAAATTTAAAAGAAATGAGCAGAAAATATGTTTCAATGTTCACATGTGTGCTGTAGAAGATATTTTGTGCAAATATAGCTATTGTGTAAATTAGTAAGAATCTCAAGTATATCCTAACATAAACTAACCTAATATTTTCAAAGCATATTATATGAGGTCTGTCCTTAAAAAGTCTAGGCACTGTTAATATAACAAGAACAGTTTGCATGACATTGATGTAACCTGGCAGTCAAGGAGAGTGAACTGGTACGTGCATGTGTGAACAATGGCGACTTTACTGTACTAATCCGTGGGGGTAGTAGACACAACTGACTGAGCAAGTATATTGTGTGGTTGCCTCATTCAAAATGATTGAGCAAATAGAGCAATGAATCTGCAACAAATTTTGCATTAATGTTCTTCTGCAGAACCTATTTTGGTGATTCAGAAAGCCACAGCTATGGGCAACTTGTGATTGGCAGTTTCATCATGATAATGCACTTGTGTTTCAGCAAAATATCAAATCACCCTGATGACTCAGTCCCCCTATAGCCCTGATTTGGTGCCCTGCAGCTTCTGACTTTTCCCAAAACTAAAATCACCTTTGAAAGGGAAGAGATTTCAGATTGTCAATGAGATTTAGGGAAATACAACTGGACAGCTGATGGTGATTGGGAGAAATGTGTGATGTCCTAGGGTGCCTACTTTGAAGGGAGCTGAGGCATCACTGTCCTATGTACAATGTTTCTTGTATCTTTTATCTTCTTCAATAAATGCCTCTATTTTACATATTACATGGCTGAATACTTTCTGAACAGACCTCATATAATACATGCCAACAGAGTAGTTATGATTTTAGAGGGGAGCTACAATGCTATTACATGTACTGATATCATATATTTACATTTAAAATGAACGTGTTTTCAATAACAAATGATTTTTAGCATTGGGCAAACTGTTCAATAAAAAAATAAAACAGATTTTCAAGTTAAACATATAAGGCGTTATAAAATTGGTTTCACTTAAGCATTCTAAGCCTGAGTCAGAATCTCTCAGCATGGAGCCCTGGCACATTGTGCATACTCAGCACATGACCATGACCATTACTATTGTCAAATTAGATGGCTTGACTTTTGATGTACTAAATTTAGAATAAATGCTACTGATTATGTTAAATTAATTAAATCTAATTAGTGTTAATGCATTCTTAATTAAGATACTAGAAATTATATTTATATTACTGTCTTTATAATTTTCATGTACAAGGAAAATACAAGTGATTTGAATATACAATAAAGCTGAAATATTTACCCAGAGCTGATGGTATACAAGTTCCTCCATTCTGACAGTAGTTGCTGCAGTGGTTCACTTCACACCTTTCTCCTGAATAACTGGGCCAACAGAGACACTTCAAATCACCCTTCTCATTTAAAATGCATCTTCCTCCATTTTCGCAAGTCAATTTGCATGAATCATCTGGTTATAAAAAGAAATGTATGAATTAGCCTGCCATTTAGTGGATTGCAGAATAAGAATAATTTAAATAAATAAAAAATAAATATTAGGATTTACTTTTATTATAAACTTCCAAAAATTAATATTCCTAATATAAAAGAAGAAATAAAACTATGTGAAAGTAGAGAAATAGATTTCAACAATTGTTATATGGTGAATACAAATATTAAATTACCTTTTATTTTTCTATAGGCTTAAAAATTGTCAGCTATTTCTTATATGGTATTTGTTAAAATGGTAAACATTAAAACCAACTGAAACCTTCTACAAATGAAATATTTCCCAACCAGTGGTTTTTTAGCAATATGAGCAATTATAACCCATTTTTAGAAGTGTTTAATATCAAACCAAACTAAAATATCTAAGCTATATTCATATATATTTTTATATAGAGAGTATAGCTATATTTTATTGTATACATAATACAGTATATATTATGTTATGTAGATATACATATATGCATATAATTTATAATAAAGGGAAATAATTAAAATACAATCTTTCACAGACAACAGTGTGATGATGGCCGGAAGGAAGGGAGGTTGAAGGCTGGGTAGAGGTGGGCAATAAAATAATAAAAATAATGGAAAATAAAATAAAATGAATGCAAAAATATCTTCCCAAAACTCAAAATAGACTCTTTGATGTGCATATTTATTAACCATATATAAATACCCAAAACTAAAAGTCACTTAGATTTGGTATAAGATGATGATAGAACAATGTTAGAAATTTTCATAGAAAAATTTCCATATCTAAAATAATTAGTCACAACCTGTTACACCACACATTTTGTCTGAGAATAGGAAAGGATGCTCATTCCCTGGAGTAGCAAAATTATTTTTTTAAATATGACATCTGATTTATAATAAAAATTGGTTTGCAATAATTTTCCAAATTATTTTTGGAAATTTTCTATGTTTTCTATGTTCATAGTGCCTTGCTCCATTAGAAATACTGTTTTATGTAGAGCAAGATACAATGTCCAATGTACCAAAAATGATTGAGATTATTGTAAAAGGCATTTTATTCTAGAATATACCTCCTACTAAAGTAATGCCTATATTATAGTGAAATAATTGAAATCAAAATAGCTTATATTCTTTGTTCAAGCTACTGTGCCTGATACATAGCAGAAGCTTGAATATATTACTACAACAATCACAAGAGCATCTTAAAGAGCCTCAGTGACTTCAAATGACACAGTGATTCAAGTATCATATCCACTGTCACAAATAGAGCCTATCTGTCAGTAGTAGCAGGAGATTCTGAGACTTGCCTAAATGCAAGGGAAGGTTTCCAGCATTCACTATGGGTTTAGGTTGGCATTACTAAAGTTTGCATTTGTGATAGGAAGGGCTCTCTCATGAAGCACTATATATGCATAGCACAAAGGAAATGACAGTTGATGTAATGAGACCTTTGTTTAGGCCCTAGTTCTGCCACCTACTTGACATTCAAGTTTACCTCTCTGAGCCTCATTTATTTTATATGGTCTTATTGACAAGTGTACTTTTTAACTCATAGATTTGTTATGAATATTAATTAAGAACTTTGAAAGAAAAAATAAATCATAAATCTTTATAAATGTTAAATATAAAAGTATATACCATATACACATACACTCAAAAGAGAATTTGCTTTGAGCCCTTATCTACCACATCTGGAATAGCAAAAGAATGAAGAGCTGAAATCTGGGTCTAAAGGTGTTTTGTTATATTTCAACAGGAAATAAAGTATTTTTTTTTTGGTAAATTACCCTGTAGTATCAGTATTATTTACTGAGAGGGCATGAGGTACACTAAGAACATAGCTCACATGGAACAACATCTGTGAGTGTACAAAAATGAGCACTGGAGGTACTGAATGGAAGTCACTGTAACCGAACCTGGATTTGGGAGTATGAAGGAAGGAAATGGAAGAAAATAGTGAGTTTGAAGGGATAGGCAGTGTCATAGGAGACCTTTGGAGTTTGGACTTTGAGCCAAAAGCAATGTTCTGTCTTTGAAAAGCCTAAAATGTCTGAGGATGTACTTGGCTTGGGTTAAACTAGGGCTCTGTTTAAATTATAAAGGCTAGGTAACACAATGGCCTAACATACAGTGATGAGAGTTATATAAATGTGGATATACTAAAGGTAACTGGAAAGTATAAATCACATTTGTGTTGTATAAAGTGGGAAAGGAAAATTAAGAATAATTTTTTTTTTATATATAGACACAAGGGTGATAGAAATTGACCAGGTGATTTAGCTTGGACATGCTGAACTGGAAACTATGTAAATGCAAGTGACAATCTCCAGCAAAGACCAATATAGAGGTCAAATTCTCAAGAAGGATCTAGTGTAGAAATATGCTTGCATCATTTAAAATTTACCAAAACATTTCTAACTCATTCAGCATGAAATATCCTAACTGGATTTCTGAGTGTGAACAGAGGAGATTAATATTTAAGCTATTCTGATCACAATTAGGATTATGGGAGGGCTTATTTTCACCTGAAGATGTTCTATGTAAACCACATAGGTACTGAAAATCTCTACATGTTAAAACATGTGCATTTCTATAATGTGTCTCATTAGGTACCAGAAATTAAAAAAAAAATTAACACTGCCTGATCAAATGTAAGTGGAGTTACATTCTTTGAAAACATAAATGTAATCATTTTATAATGAAAAAGAAGGCTTCTTTTGTCAAAAGCTAAATCACCCCCAGAAGCCAAGCTTCAGTAATTATAATCAACTATAAGAAAGAGCTGATGAATACTTCTCAGGCATGAGAAACATTAGAATTTCAAATTTCTTATATGAAGATTAAAACTATTCAGCATATTCACCATATAACAATAGCATCCAGAGAAAGGCAAGTAATTATAAAGAGCTGAAAACCTGGCTATGTCAAATATTAATGTCAGAAAAAAATAATTGGCATTTATGTACACCAATCAATAACTCTGAAATCTACCTATGTATATTCGTCACTGAAGTGGTCCAAACTCTCTAATACTAAGGCTCATATGTGCACAGGCCAATGTGCATATTGTTTTAGCAGCAATTATGTGAAAAGCAACACTTTTTTAAACACAAAATAAACTTTGAAATGGTTTTTGTAATCATGCCTTTCAAGCTGGGTTGCCATAGTAAAACAACAATCTCTAAATAAAGTTTTAGGTCTTAGATAGTTTGTATTTAGACAAAGATGCTTCCTCATTTCAAACACAAAATTATACAACTTGTTTCATTTTCTTACCTACTTCATAAGAGATTTATCTTACAGTGCCGTGTGCATACTTTTTGCAAGGCATTGTGCTAGCACGTTATGTTATTTCTCACATTTCCAGGGACTCTACTGTGGGTGATATGGATGCACTGGTAAGTGCTATGTATTGGATAAGAGTGTGGAAAGCCTGGGCTCACCTTCAGGTACTATCATTATTAAGTAACGTTAGATGTTAAGCTAAGTCTTTCCGTGCTTCACTGTTCTTATCAGTAAAAATAGGGGTAATAACAGCATAGTATCATTGGCATTTTATGATTATTATGTGAAATAAAATACATATAACATCTTATATTTGTTAAAATGGTAAATAATAAAACCATATGCTTTCCTCATAAGTCCTCAAAATATATATTATTATCAGTAGTAGTAGTATTTATTATTATTCTAATTTTACATGAAAGAAAGTGAGATTGAGGGAGGACAGGGTCAAACAAGTTGCCTAAGTGATAGATAGATCTTGACTTCATCCAAAGCTCCCCCTCAGCCATGCCCCAGACCAAGTCCTTTCTGTGCATTTGAGTTTGGATTTTTGAATAAATAAATTTCACTAATCAAAGGAAACAAGTAGGATTATGTCAAAGAAACAGTAATTTCTAGTGATAAAGGGAAAAGAAAAATCATCCGTAACTTTATCATAAAAAAGCACATAACATCTGAACCAATGTAAAAGTCACTTTGGTAGCATCAGGAGTGTACTTTTGAATAGAATCGAAAACTCTTTACAGGGTCTCTCCCATCCAAACAATAGTATAAGTAGATACGTACATAGGAGGCACCTGTAAGAATACAAGTTATGGGTGTGTGTGGAACTAATAAAAACATGGTACATCTTCTACTCCAAAGAATTTGATGGCATTTTCATTTTAAAAGGATAGTACAAAAGACATGTCTGTTTAATCATCTTAGTCTATCATCGTAGTTGAGATCATAGCTATTCTAGTTGGGAAGTTAATGGGTGAAGGGAAGGGTGCACCTGGTGCCAGCAAAAGCATCCCTTTTCAGTAACTGGCCCTAAAGTTCCCATCCAAAATACCAATCATGTTTTACATTTTACTGTGTTAAAAACTCCCTAACCTTGCTACCTACAACAACACTTCATACATCCCACACAGAAACCAAAATAAATGATTCAGTATTTTCTTTGCATGCCATGATTTTATATCTTTAAAATTTGTTCTCTTTCAATGTTCTGTTCTCTTATTCCCACTTAATCTAAATCCAATATGCCTTTACAAACCTTGTTCTAAGGTCATATTCCATAGGAAATTGTAATCAATTCTCTAATTAGATTAGCATGTGACACCTCATAAAAAATTTGAACTCTATCTCTTTTGTGGCTTGTATTTATATAAATATACATTTATTGGTATTTATGTCATTTATCATTTCATCTTTGTAAACTCTTCAGCTTTGCATATCTAATGCTTAAGGAACCCAACTATCTTAAAATTGTTATGCTAGTTTTAGAAATTTAATGTCTTGGAAAGGCAAAAGTCTTCAGGTTTCATTTAACCCCCAGCAGAGAACAAAGGAAAATAAATGGGGGTGAAGAAGCTGACCTAGGGCAAAGACGCAGGGTTCACATGAGTCCATTCTAACAGAGGGACACACACACAGCAGGTGGGAAACCTTGCTGTGTGAAGATCCTAAGTCTACACTCATGGAATAATGTTTGCTCTGATCCTCAAGGGATTTTGGAGCATGCGTTTTGGTCTGTGACATAAAATTTAGTGTTGATTTTCTTTTTGTTTTCTCCATAGTAATTTTATTCCTCAATATGATAAAAGATAAATATAAAGAATCACAATATTTGTGTTTTTATTTTTTCTTGTGTAATAATTTTCAGCATTTCAAATGATGTTTCAATTTAAGATTTGTTTTAAGCTGTGCCTTCTAAATGATCAGCTTCAGGAGTGAAGACATCTTGTAGGTTTTATTTCTGAATCCTTGGTTTTTAAATTAATGTTATGCTTTGCTTGTAAGGCCTAAAAATATTTCTTAGTAGTAGTGGTAATATTTATTGTTAATAAAAAATTTTTACACAGAAGAAACTAAGACTTAGTTTTGAAATTATTCCTGTTTCTAAATTAGTATTGGCATACAGAAGCTGTTCAATATAAACCTATTGATAAAATGGATTTGGGGTTGAGTTTAAACTAATGGCAGAATGGTAAGCTCAGAAATCTTATCTTCACTGATACAAGAGCTATATAAAATATATTCTGATTCTGTGTGACTTCAAAGTTTTTAACCTACTCTTAAATTCATAGTAAGTGCTCAGTGCAGCTTTGTGAATGAACGTAGAATGAATTAACAGAAAATTATCATTGGAAGAACAGTTTATTCAGGCTTTCAAAAACCAATGGTATTAGAGTAACTAAATTGATTAATGAATAGGGAATTATGTTCAGTGTCAATAGCTGTAAAAATTTATTGTTTGGATGAATTTATTATTTTCAGATAATGAGGTTTACCTACCTAACAGGCTGTCATCATTGCAGGTGCCATTAATCAAATATTTCCCTTCTGGGCACACACAGGTGGCCCCAGCAGGATTCAGCAAACAGAGGAATTCACATGCTAAATTCAAGCATGGATTGGGTACTGATTAAAACAAAACAAAAGAAAACAAAGAAATGCACAAGTATAAACACAATAGGTTTCAAAAACATGAAACTTAATAAGGTAAAATAATGAATTAGCAACCCTGGCAAGAAATCACATGAAATTTCTGCTGGTCATTCCTCATTTTAATGTTGCTGTTCACCTTAATACATGAAGAGGTCTCACCTTAAAACTGTATGCCAGATAATTAGTCAAAAGCAGCAAAATTTTAGATAGAATTAGAAAGTTTTTGGGGGGCTAGAGGTTGTTTTAATTTGTTTCCAAAACTGACTTGGATAAATATCAATTGTTATCTTTCTGGATCGTTACACCAAATATATTAAATCTCTTTATTTACCATAAAGATTCATTATAAATAAATCTTAAATAGTTACTTGAAGGATGAAGTCAAAGACAGATCATTAGAATTTCAACTACATTTTAGTTTGTCCATATTTTTGGTAGTTGTGTTTAAAATATATCTTTCAAGATAATAACATCAATTATTTACCAATTCCCTTCTAGGAAAGAAAGTAACAATACAAGACATAAACAATCAGAGCAAAAACAACCCTTGAAACACTCCACCTCAGATACTTTTAAGGATGAAATGTTAAACAATATAATTGCTACTTAGTTATCAGTAAGAAAAGTCAAAATGACTAGTGATGACTAATTTCCTTACTTGTCTACAAACTCACAAGGGTTTATTAAGAATTTCAGAAAAATGGAATGATGCATTAAAAAAAATAACAATGTCAATTCTAATTCCAAGAAAACACAGCTAAATTCTGAAATGTTCATGTTTGTTATGACAGAAATGGAAACTTGTATTATTTATATCTTGATTTTGGTAATTTAAAGTCTGGTGATATCAAAATTAAAGTTACTTATGTTACTGGGGCTAAGGCATTGAAATAGTTAAGACAGTTAAAAAATGCTTTCTTTTGAGAGTCATAAGGAAGAAAATTTACCTATATAGACAATTATGTAAAGTATTATACTTACAGTCTTGTTGTTTATAGCGATGAGATATTAAAACACCTTTTGTTTTATCAACATCTAAAGCTAGATATTCTACTGAACCATGGCCAAATTTTTGTACTCGAAATGCACCATTTTTAGGTCCTGCTCCATATATGTAATCTTCAAAGACATCAATCCTATGTGGATGTAACAAGCCTAGAATTTGTAAAAGGCGGGTTATAAAAGTTGCAATGTAAATACTCAGACTTAGGAAAACTA
The DNA here is from genome assembly GCA_004027475.1 of Anoura caudifer. Taxonomy (NCBI): domain Eukaryota; kingdom Metazoa; phylum Chordata; class Mammalia; order Chiroptera; family Phyllostomidae; genus Anoura; species Anoura caudifer. The sequence continues at coordinate 70,852 of PVKU01003091.1, read as the reverse complement.
AGTTTATCAAAAATCCTACAGAAAATCTTATTACTACTTTTAGGAAAAAAAACTTTCAGAATTAAAATATATTTAACATTACATATGAAGTATTAATTTCTCTGCCTTAGGAATAATTGAAATATTAAATAATGTCACTCAGAATATTAAAAAAAACCACATCACTTTAATCATCTTCACCACCACAAATCATTTGCTGGGGGCTTATTACAGGCAGTGTAATTTTCTCTGCTTTACAATGTGCTGTCAAAAGGAAAGCCTATAGGCCAGTCCTATCTTTTGCACAAAAAACAGGCAATTCATAAAGTTCTAAATTGTGTTCTGGATCAAATCAATGATCAAAGTAGATTACTTGAATAACAAATTTAGGTTTAATTTTAGAGACCAAAATTCAAAAAAAATATTGGTTATTACTATTGCCTGTTTTAGAAATGGGGTAAAAACAAATAAACTTGTAAATGATAATCACTCATTTGACTGGTTTGATTAAAAATAATAGGGGCTATCATTTTTCCCATTTAAAAATGACTTATTTTAAGAGATTTTGCAAAAAATATTAATCAAACTTTTGATACTATAATTTAAAGCAAGTAAAATGACAATATTTATACAGGGTGTGACAAATGTAGGTTTACAGTTGTTCATATAGAAAACAATACAATAATTAATAAATAACAGAAAAATAAACTGTTTTATGTACTCATGACTATAAACCTAATTTTTTACCCCATTCTGTATTTTACCAAATACCTAGAGGTTGTAGAACATAAAATGTGTTTTAAACACCTATTTATCTTCAGGGTTATTTGAAATAGTAACATGTACACTTAAGCCAAAACAGGATAACTTTCTTGTAATCAATTACAGAAATGAGGAATTTTTTTTTCTAACTATGGTCACTATACAAAAAAACACACACTTTAGGCAAAGGCACAATTAAAGTTAAATTTCATTATTTTTCTTTTAACATCTCTGCTTTTGTTAAAAAAACAAAACTGTGTTCATAAAATATATCATGTAAATATACAACTTCAAATAACATATTATGAGCAATTTGTGATAAATAAAGGAAGGGGTCATGGTGGGACAAAGAAAGAAAAACAGAAGGGAAAGAAATCAGATTCACAGAAAGAAATGAAGTTTCCAGGCAAGGAAAGTGTGAGGCACAGAAGGGAGCCAGAAAGTGAGAGGGGGAACGATAGGAGGCAGGCACAGAGGTGGAAGTAATAAGGGCTGGGATGGAAATGGGAGGGAGGTGGGGAGGACTGGGAGGCTGGGCTGGGATGGGGATAAAAGGCAGAAAAGTGTATTTGAACAACAATTAAAAAAAAAAAAAAGAAAAAAGAAAAGGTGCCATGAACTATGAGTGCAAGTAGACTCTGAGGTCACTGATGGTAGAGGTGTTGTTTTTACAGTTTTTCCCTTGTGTAGAAGTATACCCATAAATTACCTACAATAATAATATTTGTTATTATCATGTTTTACTATATACAGTAACTTATTTCCTGCTAGTTATCACTGAAGTTTGGAATAAAAATTAGTTTTCACAGATGTTAATATATCCTATTTGAATGGAATATCTGCAGAATGAATATATTCTGAATCTAAGTAGCAATACATTTGTCTTAGAATCAAATAGTTCTCTGGCCAGGATCTTGGTTATTCTAGTAGGAATGACTACAAAGAGCTACACGTTCTCAGAAGAAAGAATTTGAGAAAATCTACAATATAAAACTTTCATACTTATGTTTACATACCATTATTTAACTCTGTCAATAATAATTAAAAGAAAGAGCATAAATCCTTCACAGACCTTGTGTGCTGCTGACAGAGACCACAGAATCAGAGCCGTCGAACAGAACACTGCCAATGAGGGAGAGCTCTAGGTCAGCCCAGTATATCCGTTCACTAAAATGATCCACAGCCAGGCCTGAAAAATCAACAAGCACAGAGCAATGAAAATAAATTTGATATTATTTAAAATGATGTTTTTGCTTCTTACTTTACAATTATGATTGTTTTTCTTCAAGCATCACAAAAATTATGTAATCTATATCACTGTAGTCTACAAATTAGAAAAAATGAAATCATTCTTATCTAAAATATAGGTGTATGGATTACATAGAACTTATTTACTAAGGTGTAGCAAAAATCTTATTTCACATGAGAAAAGCTACCCTAAGTATTCTTCCATTCCACACTTAAATGATATTTTAGTTATGGCTATTTTGTAATAGACTTTTCCATGATATTTTAGTTTTTATCTTTGGAATATACACACAATTAACTCATCATTTAAATAACTTATACAACCTTTAAAATAATTCAGTATAATTAGTTATATTTTGAATTTCTTCATGAGCATATCAAAAGTTTATGGGCTTAATTGTGAGATATCTTTGCCCATTTGGAGTTGGCCTGTATTGATAGGAGACATCTGTGTTCATGCTGAAGTTGAAACCCATGAAAGCTTTATGCTTACAGTGAAGAAGAATGAATGGTCAATTCCTTACGGTTCTATTTGTACTTAAACTCTTCTCTCTAATTTTTCTTTTAATCATTACTTTGCTCTCAGATGGCTTATCTTCATTTTTATCATCAGTATCTGTTAGTGAATAACAATGGGCTAAAATACTATATGGTAAAATGTTTTTTCTATTTTTTTTAAATTTTAAGTTTTTAGATTTTATTTTATAATGTGATTGGAGTCTGGGCAGTATCTTTTTACAAAAATATTATCAACACGTAGAATGTCTTAAGTGAAGTTCCTTCAACATAGAAAAGTAAGATCTATGGCACATGGATTCTGTAATAAATCTTTGCTGCTGCAGATATTTAATTTTTTGTGACATAGTCTTTAGATATGAGGTAGTAGTACACATTTTGACAGTACAATCCATGTAAAATACCTTTAGCATATGAATGTTAAAGAGTTTTTCCATTCAGAACATTCAGTAACCAGTTGAGGTACACCTCAATGGTAAGGAAACTAAATGAAAAGTATTTTTGAATTAGTGCTAATAGCATACCTGTGCAGATGGGCTAACATTTAACAATCAAAATAAATAAAAAATAATGATGAACATCATTTGGGAATAATCCTTCAATTAAGTAGGTAGATCTAGCCAAAATATAATCAAACTAAATATAATTTTTGCTTTTCAAGCATGATGTAATAATGTTGTATACTCAATCAGCCCCTAGAAATAATTTGATAATTAAAACAAGTGGTCCATGTTTTACTAGTTTCTATTTGATAATTAATTTGCTCTTTGGAATCATATTGGGAGTTGCATTTTTGCTTTTTCACATATAATTCTGAGAAACATAGACTATAAAAAGATCCAATGTCCTGCCACCACCATCATATTTCAAAATAATTGTCTAAGAAGGAATAAAAACACTTTTGTTTCTCTTCTACCTATGTAACACAATAAAGTAGGAGGTTAAAAATAGTCTATGCCCAACAAATTGGTCTTTATATTTAAAAATACAAAATTTTCTAATTGTAAAAAATATTAACAATGGTATGTAATCCAGCTTATCAGCCAATATCATCTTTTGAGATTCAGCAGTAGTAAAAAGTTCTCAAAAGTGTCATATACTCATTATTAGCCTAAGCTTGTCTAAACCATACCCATCTTTATCAGCTCTGGTTACATACTATATTATTGAATGGCATTATGTCTAGATAAAAATTATATAACAAAGCTTTAAAATGGGTGGGATATATATTTCAAAAATCCTACATGTCAAGGATTTTTAAACCCTTTAATAAAACATATAATCTTTTAAATTCAAAAGCTAATAAAGGAACTGACTTTCTCATTATAGAGATGAAAGTCAAATTTATATAAAAAAAACTAGTCTATTTCCATCTTTAAAATATCACATCTCCTTTTTTTTGCCTTAAAGAGCCAATAATAAGTTGGGAAAAATTAATTTCAATAAAAATCATTCTTATCTAAACTGAATATGATAGCTATTTGGACCCAAGTCAGTGTAAGTGCAGAACATTTAAAATAAAATATCATACCCATTCTAATAAAGCACAGTGGAATCATAATTTGGAGGGTTTGTAGAAGATAAAGACACAGGCGCTCACTGTTTTGGGAAGGCACAGTAGAGACCCTAATCATGTAGACATTTGCTCACCATCTCCCATGATACAATGACTACTATAACATTTTAGGGATTTCTGCATTTCACTGTGGTTGATCTCTGAAAATTTTCAAGGTTATCCTCCCCTTCACTCCCATATTCCTACTAAGGTCTTAAAAAAGGAAAAAAAAAATCAAAATTTTATGAGAAACTACTATAGTACCAATGTAATATTTAACAAAGAAGAGTTCAACAGAGCAATATGTTAAAATTATTGTGTTTTCAAAATTAAAGAAAAATATATACATTGTGTGTTAAAGAAAAGCCAAGATTTGTAAGGTAGTAACAACAAGTAATTTTGCACTATTACCATATTCTTGATTTAAGAGGTGATAAGAGAAGTCCAGAAACCTAAAGATACTTATCACTATATCAAATTTATTTTCAAAAAATTTACAAGTATTTTTAAGAAAGGTTGCTTACTTAGAGTCTTAGATTCCAAACTACATTAAAATTATTTTCCATATGTATATCCATATATGCATATGCATGCAACATATACATATATGCATATACATATACATATTTATTTATGAATGTTAGTAAAATAAATGTATCAAAGAATTGCAAAAGAGTCCTTAAGTTTTTATCCATTTTATTTAATGAGAGACCTTTGTTGGCCAAGAACAAAAAAGTTGAGTGAGAATTCTGGCCAAGATGGAGGCATAGGTAGACACACTGTGCCTCCTCGCACAACCAAAAGGACAACAATAATTTAAAAAAAAAAAACAGCCAGAACTGACAGAAAAATCAAACTGTACGGAAGTCTGACAACCAAGTAGTTAAAGAAGACACATCCATCCAGACTGGTAGGAGAGGTGGAGACAGGCAGCCCGGTGGAGAGGACTCACGGCAAGGTGGTGGCTGGCGGACCCAGTGAGGTGGCAGATTGTGGAGTGGGATGCGCAAGACTGCAGCTGGCCAGCAAGGCAGCAGCAGGCAGGCAGTCCCACATTCATGTGCTGAGAAACTGGGAGAAACACCTGAGGAGCTGGACCACTGCACAACCCAGGGCCTCAGTGGGGAAATAAAGCCTCAAACCAGTGATTAAAAAGACCTTTGGGGGTTGCAGCGGTGGTGGGAAAAACTACAAGCATCACAGGGGAGCTTGTGGGAGAGACCCCAGGGTCCTAGAACTACACAAGCCAACCCACCTGGGAATCAGCACCAGAAGGGCACACTTTGCTTGTGGGGAGTGGGGGAAGTCACTGAAATTTAGTAGAGAGCGGAGCAAGTGCCATTGTTTTCTCTTGGACCCCTCCCCCACATACAGCATCACAATGAAGTGACGTGGGTTGCCCTGCCCTGACGAACACCTAGGGCTCCACCCTTTACATTGTAACAGGTGTGTCAAGACAAAAAAAAAAAAAAATGGCCCAAATGAAAGAACAGATCAAAGTTCCAGAAAAAATACAACTAAGCAATGAAAACATAGCCAAGAATTCTGTGAGGATGCTCACAGAATTGGTTGAATTTGGTCGCAAATTAGATGAAAAAACTAAGGCTACGCTAAGTGAAATAAAGGAAAATATAGAGGGAACCAATAGTGATGGGAAGGAAACTTGGACTCAAATCAACAGTGTGGACCAAAAGGAAGAAAGAAACACTCAACCAGAAAAGAATGAAGAAATAAGAATTCAAAAAAATGAGGAGAGGCTTAGGATCCTCCAGGACATCTTTAAACGTCCCAACATCTGGATTATAGGGATACCAGAAGTGGAAGAAGAAGAGCAACAAGTAGAAAAGTTATTTGAACAAATAATAAAGGAGAACTTCCCCAATCTGGCAAAGGAAGTAGACTTCCAGGAAGTCCAGGAAGCTCAGAGAGTCCCAAAGGAGTTGGACCCAAGGAGGAACACACCAAGGCACATCATAATTACATTAGCCAAGATTAAAATGAAAGAGAGAATCCTAGAAGCAGCAAGGGATAAGGGCACAGTCACCTACAAAGGAGTTCCCATCAGACTGTCAGCTGATTTCTCAAAAGAGACCTTCCAGGCAAGAAGGGTCTGGAAAGAAGTATTTGAAGTCATGAAAGGCAAGGACCTACATCCAAGATTGCTCTATCCAGCAAAGCTGTCATTTAGAATGGAAAGGCAGCTAAAGTCCTTCTCAGATAAGGTCAAGTTAAAGGAGTTCATCACCACCAAGCCCTTACTATATGAAATGTTAAAAGAATTTATCTAAGAAAAATAAGACAAAAAATATGAACATTAAAATGACAGCAAACTCACAATCATTAACAACCACATTAAAAAAAAAACAAAAGCAAACTAAGCAAACCACTAGAACAGGAAAAGAACCACAGAAATGGAAATCACATGGAGGATTATCAACAGGGGAGTGGGAGGGGGGAGAAAGGGAAAAAGTACAGAGAATAAGTAGCATAGATGGTAGGTAGAAAATAGAAAGGGGGAGGGTAAGAATAGTATAGAAAATGTAGAAGTCAAGAACTTACATGTACAACCCATGGACATGAACTAAATGGGGGGAATGTGGTTGGGAGGGGGTATGTAGGATGTAGGGGAGTGAAGGGGGGAAATGGGACAACTGTAATAGCTTAATCAATAGAATATATTTTAAAAAGTTGAATGAATCAGATAATTTAAGACTCTTCTAAGGGCCAGTGTGTAATTCTTTATTCTCTCAAAAGCTGCCACAATTTAGGAGGAGCTAAACACAACATAAATAAGCTTCTAGAAATCAAACAATATGGTACTTAAATCAAAATTATGTAATTCTGCATACCTCCTACTGGAGGGAAAACTGGAAAATGTCCTTATTGGACACAATACTCATTAACACCATTCAAAAAGTTATATTTATAACATTCCTCCCTGGCAACACATTCAGGCAATTACTAGTCATGGAGCATACATTGAAACAGTTCACCTTCTTATTCTCATGGAGCATACTACTCAACCACCTCATAGCTGATGAAAACAGAAGATAGATTATGGTTCTTTTCTTTACTATAGAGCATAATTTAAAAAGTGTGTCGTTTACTAGAAGAGGCCTTACAACAATATCATGGGTTAGAGTGTTAAACATTGTAAGTATTCATCTTTACATTTATTGAACACAAAATTATTTTTAAGCATGTTAATTACAGGTAAAGTAAATATTATCAAAGTGACTTACACATGAGGAAATTAATGCTCAAAAACTTATGCAGGTTGCTTGATTTTAACTCCCATATAAATGGAAAGCTATGTTCTTTCTTTTAATCCATATTTCTTCTGTGTAAGGCTCAATGAGAATACCTTCCTTTGGAACTCTTCCTTTAGCTACGATGCCACTGAATCCTGTTGCTTGGTTCCTATTGCACAGACACCTTTGCAAACCTCACTTTTGAATTTTACTCTTCTAAAGGTAAGCATCCCACAAAATTTTATCCTAACAAGCCTGTTTGTCTCCCTTGTCCATCTTCACAATTCCAATAACTTCAAACCTCAGCTATCTGTTGCTAATTCTCCAAACTACATCTCTACTTCTGCTTAGATCTCCAGAACTAAACTGTTCAGTCATCTGTGAGATATCTACACCTGATTGACTCAGTTTGGGTTGCATCCACACCTGCAACATTTGCCTATGCTGAATGACAACATTATACAATCTGTGCCCAAGAGCTACTTTTTCAAAAGTTCTACTGTAATGACTTAAAAATGTTATACTTCAAACTAACCCCCCCATTGTAATTTAGTGTAATGTAAACTGTATGAGAATATGCACTGCGTTGTGTTCATCATTAAATTACCCATAATGCTGAACAGAATGATTAGCACATGGAAAATGTTCAATACATGCACCTTCATTTAGCCCACTGTAGGAGATGCTGTGGTACCCAGCCCAAACTTCCTGTACTAGAAAGGGTACCCAACTCCCAGTGCTGCTGCAGCAGTGAAGGACTCACACTTGCCTGCCTTCTGCAGGTGTTTGTGCTCAACTGACTGCAGCAGAATTGCTTGGGAAGTTAGGGCCCAGTGACCAACCAATGACTGATGGGAAATATTAAAAGACGATCCCCTTGTCGGTAATGGAATTTATGCTCCAAAGCACATTCCCTGTGAACCAAGTGAAGACTAGACTTTACCTCAGACACAGTCTTTTGGGACTCTTTTCCTCTTCCCATCTTTTGCATGCTTCCCCTGAATTATGCTCCCTTTATAAATAAATTTTGCAAGAATTCCTCTCTCAGGCTCCTTTCAAAGTACCCTCCTACATGCCATTCTATAAACTGCTGCCACATTGATTTTTTCAAATGAAAAAATGTCACTTATAGTATGATTATATATTAACATCAGAGAATTTTTAAAGTAATTTTGCAATGTTTTTATGTCTAAAGTTAGTGAAAAATAAAAACTTAAGGAAAGAAGCACAAAGGTCTAAACACACTTCTCAAGTGTGTTCCAGGTTCTAGATGATCTGCCCTGAACACCTGGCCACCCTCATCTCTACCATTCTCATGTGCTTCTACACATACTAACATTCCTGCTATTTTGACACATGCCAAGTTCATTCCTAACTCAGAACTTGTTCTCTGCTTGGAGAGCTCTTTTCCACATATCCATATAACTTGTTTTCACTGTTTATTCACTTATCTTTTCAAATATTACCTTTCTAGAGATTTCTCTGATAGCCATAATTAAAATGGTGCCCTCCATAACTGCTCACACCTTAGTATGCATTTTTCAAGATAGTACTTATAACTATCTGACATGATGCAAAATATTTATTGTTTTCTCTACAGGAAGGAAAGTAGCATAGGAGTTGGACTCTTTTCACAGTAGTAGGAACTTACTTCATCAGTATCCAGAACAATTTCTGACACTAGGTGATTCAATTAGTATTTGTTAAATCACTGAATGGTGACACACTTACATAAATGAACTAAACCCCAAGGACTGCTCATCCCCATAAAGAGTAAAAACAGTCTAGTTTGAAGAAAAGGCATTAGACATGCTAAAAGTTAATAAAAATGTAAGTGTCAAATATAAATTTTCAACTACAAAAATATTACAAAGCACAATTGTTAAATAATATGGGCTATGGGTAAAGTATTTTATCCTTTTGATGGGAATGTAGTAAGCAGGATGAATGGTACAGAAACCGAGACTCCAGTAATGTGAAATGTTTTATTGAGGAAGAAGTGTTAAAGTTAGAAATTATAAGATGGGAAAGATACAGCTGAATATATAAAAGTTGGAAGGGCATTCTGGATTGAAGGCTGGGAGAAAAATGGAATGAGAGAAGAAGCAGGGAGGCCAGAAAAAAACTTGAGCCCCTGGTAAGTCCTGGGAGTACAGAGAGTTACTGGAGTGGTGTCATCAGTGAAAGACAAATACCACATGATCTCACTTATATGTGGAATCTAATGACTACAACAATCTAATGAACAAAATATTCACAATGTTATAGTAACAGAAACTTGGTTACATGAAACAGATTGACAGCTGCCAGAAAGGGGGTGGGAAATAAGATTAAAGATGGTGAAAGGATTAATCAAAGAACATTTATACACAACCCACGGATGCAGACAATGATATGGAGATTGACTTAAGGTGGGGAAAGGGTGGTGCTGGGTGGAGATAGGAAAGGGAGGAAAAAATGGGATCGATTGTAATAGCATAAATGATATAAACAAATAAATATTTTTAAAAAGCAAGGTATCGTACAATCTGTATGTCACAAAAATTATTTATGTTTCCCCAGCTCTTTGTCCATTTAGCTTTTCATTCTCTAGTAATATTGACATTTATCCCAACATCATTAACATATATCTAAAAAATACCCTGACCCATTGTTGTCAACCTCAAAATTTTATGTATGTGAAATCCTACTAATGGCCTTAAGACTTAAGCAATTTTCAAATATTACCCCCATAATATCACTGGCAGTATAAGAACATGACTTTCAAGTTGGAAAAATACAGCATGAAATGTTAATGACTTTCACAATGCCATACTATAAATTAGGCGCATCTGTTTATAAAAATGATTATATTGCAAAAAATACCCTAAAGAATTGTAACATTAATATGCTTAGCATACTGCTATGATTTTAAACTATGTCAGAAATACATCATACCTGTGGGTCTCTGTAAATTTTTTTGTACTAAAATCCTTCTCAAAGTACCATCCATGGCTGCTTCTTCTATATGGGAGTGGTCCCCAATAACAGTCCAATACATCATCCTGTAAAGATAAGTCAAGCTGGTTAGCCTGGTGATGGTGCTGTTACAATCCAAGTCTACTGCAAAACACAGTGTTTCTTCACATCTTGTGCATCATAATCACACCAGAGTCTCTGAAAAAGCAGACTCTGGACCCAACTCTTAAGCTACATAATGGGAAGCTCCAATGGAGGACCTCAGGAATCAACATTTTAAACAGTCTTAACTATGCACTAAAATTTGAGAGCCACTGTTTATTAATACAAACTCAATTTATATTAAAATTTTAATTAAAATTTTATTAACATTTTAGAAGAAAAGTCTTTCAAATACTTGAAACTATACTTTTGTTGTGATTCATATTATTATGGATGTTGCATCAATATGCTTTCTTTCATTTTTTAAAAATTTTGGTAAAGTAACTACTTTCTCAGAAAGGTATAATTCTCTATTTAAAAGACACCACACTGCATAGTTTTATTAAGTAAATAACATTTGTTTTTTTTTACTCAGCATCCAGTGATCCACTGTATGGGCAGTCAGCAGTTTTATTTAACATTTCCCTACTTACCTTATGGTCATTGTTTATAAATGGAAGAGTAAAAACATAAAGAAAGAAATAGTTCAAGTAAGATAAAGTAAATAGTTTCATTAGATTGTTTAAATTTGTTTATCCATAATATGCCTTCACTTTTAATTAATCAAAATAGCTAAAATCACTAATATTCTAGTTAATATGTTTAACATTATGTTTAATTTTACAAAAATTCAATATGAGATTCACCATAGGGTTATATGTTTATCTCATTAGTTTTGTTATTATGAAATGCATACATAACACACACACTGAATGTATAATTTTGTAAACTCTCAGGAAAAAATATTTGCCCCAGAATTCAGTATAAAAATTGGCCCTGACTGGTATAGCTCAGTGGATTGAGCACCAGCCTACCAACCAAAGAATTGCTGGATCAATTCCCAGTTAGGGCACATGCCTGGGTTGTAGGCCAGATCCCCAGTAGGGGGCACTCCAGAGGAACCATACATTGATGTTTCATTCCCTCTTCTCCCTCCCTCTCTCTAAAAATAATAAAATCTTTAAAAAATAAATATTGAAAAAAGAAATATAAGTAAAAAATTCATTAACTTACCCTCTTTTAGGATTTACAGCAATAGCATAGGGTTCTCCAGCCATATTTGTTAAGAGTCGGGTGCAGTTGGGGCCATTCAGCTGCCCCACGTTGATAGAGTACCTCAGACTGGTCCAGTGAGTGGTATAGTAACTGAACCAGTGCATTCTAGAATGATCAGTCCAATAAATATTTCCTGCAACCCAATCAACTGCAATGTCCCTGGGCCTTTTAAATTCAGGACACTACAAAAAAAAATAATAAACATAGTATTTTAAAAAACAAATTGATAAACTTTTATGTACTATGCATTGGTATATAGGAATCATATTAACAAGGTCAGATGTTAATTGTTACATAAATTTGAATTCACTTGACTTCTATTTTTAATATTTATAGATATACAACTTCACAAATTTTAGGTATACAACTCAATAGAGTTTTACCATTATAATTAACCCTATTTATTCACCACTCTGATAGAATATTTACAGAATCATATAAGGTTAACCTGTGACATCCTAGTCAGTATTCTTCTGAGATTAACAATAATTCTGATATCTAACATAACAGAATAGCTTAAACAAATCTATATTTTATTTAGAATCATGTTCTTGTATTCATGACTTCTTTACTCAACATCATGTCTGTGAAATACATTCACATTACGCATGCTGTTATTAATACTTTTTAATTTATTTTTATGACTATATCACAATTTGTTTACCATTTTACTGTAGGAGACCCTTCTGCATGGTGTGGGCCCAGACAGGACCCACGCCCACAGATAGGTTCTCCCATGGAGAATCAGGCCTGCTATGTACCTAGGCTGCTTTGAGACTTGCTTTTGCTAAAACTCCCTCACCCTGAATTGAAACAGCAAGTGCTTACTGTAACTTCCTAAAATCCATGCTAAAACTCCCCAGTATGGAGTGTAATGGGTTCAACCACTTTTCCCTTTTCATTTGCAAATATTGTTCTTCTGTGATGTGATTAGTGTTATTGGCTCCTTTGTTTTCTGTAGAAGGTAACCACGTAAAGCGAACCTGTGCATAGTAAATGAGGACCATCATGTAATGTGCCCAGAGAAAAGAAATAAAGGCCTGTCATGGCAGAGGCCACAGGTTTTACTCCCTTTGAGAGAAAAACCATGCTGTCCCTTTTCCTCCACAGGACTCGGTAGTCCGTGTGAATTTCCCATATCTCATCCACAATGTGGTGGACCCCATGAGCCAGGGCCTACTTCATTTTAGTAATGATATTCATTTTGCTTCTTTACAGTTTTAGGCCATTATAACTAAAGTCATGAATAATATTCTTGTATATGCCTTTTGTGGTCACAGACACTCATTTCTATTGAGTGTCTAGCAAGAAACAGTATTGCCAAGACCAAAGTACCCATATGTTCAGCTTGAATAGATACTGTTAGGAATTTTTTGAAGAGTTTTATTTATATAGACTCTTTGCAGTAATTTAAAGAAGTTCTAGCTGTCCTTTATCCTTACCACATGTAATTTGATTTAAAAATTGAAAAAAAAGTTAGTACAAATGGAGAGGTACTACATTTAAGCATCTTTTGAAGAAAGTTATCATCTCTGTCATTTATAGTAAACCTCCTAGCGAGGATTCTCTGCTTAATACTTTATTACTGAATTATTGTAAGACATAGGTACAAGAGGTCACTGGGAATGGACAACAAGGAAAGCAATGTATGGTCCATGCCCTTCAAGTAATTTGATCACTTTGAGTAGTAACTAGTGTAGTAATTAATTTTACATGGCCAGATTTATTGTGCATGACCAAAAGTGAGAAAAGATTCACAAGAACATTATATCAAGAATGAAAACAATTATGTGAAGGTGAAACATCATTAAGACCTGACAACCAGTGAAAATATGAAGTTTTGACACATGAAGTTTTCTCATGTGGTTTTCTAGTGAACACATTTTATTGAGAAGTGGACTTGAATTAAAAGAGAAGAAAAAAACCTCCTCAAAAACCAAATAAACAAAAGCCCCGAGATACCAAGAAACAGGAATAGCAAGTCACAATCTGCTGTGTAAATACTGGGATCTGAAGGAAGAAAAATATGGCTTGAATTAAACATAGAACCCCAGCAATTTCCAGTGACCTTTAATATCAGTCTTTTTACCTGTTGGTTTACATACTGAAATTATGAAATTACTGTACTCTATTTCTGAACTCTAACAGGAAATATTATCCATCTACCCAGTAATGCCCCATGGCTAACTGAAATTAAATAAAAAATACTCTGCAGACATGCTGTACAAATGACATATACATAATACTCATAGATGGATAGAATGTAAAGATTTTTGTCAACCAATTCACAAAATTATTATGTGATCCAGTGTCATTTAAATTAATTGTTTTTCCCCCAGTTTGGAGGCATTTAAAAGTAATTATAGTAACAAATGACATGGACATGTCAGTGTTTATAATATTTATAATCAGGAGAGACAATGGAAAAATAACCATTATAATATTTAACCATTATAATATTTTCAGAGCCTATTGGAGCATATTTATTATTTTCTAACTCCAGTAGAACAAGCCTTTAGCATGCAGAAAAATATGGTATTTATTGTCTAGTATGAGCATAGAAAAATCTATTTCTCTTTATCAGATGTAAATATATACATGATTTCATATAAAAATGACATCCTGGCTAAAATAGGACATATATAATACAAAGTTCCACTTTTTAAAAAAAATATAGGATTTTCATTTGACTGTACTCATGCTCACAATCCCTGATTCCATACTGCTATACCTGGACTGCTGACAATTAAGAACCCAATTTTCTAATGTTAATAGAGCATTTAGAAGTTTGATTTAGTGATTCTCCTTCAGCTAAGCAGTCTGATGAAGATTCTACTAATGATAAACTATAGAAGAATAAATCAAATTTAAGTCACGCTGCTAGGGTACAGCATAATGCTTAGGGACAGGAAAAATATTACTTATTGATGCTAAACACAAGAGATCCTAATGAGTTACAGATTTATTAAAATCTACACATTTATTCTCAGGTTCCTTGATCAAGGTATTCCTAATGCCATTCCAATATCAACTAAAGTAGATAGAATATGTGGTGAAAGATTGTTACACCTAATAAATTCAACCTAAAGACATGAATCATCAGTGACAAAATGATTCTCAGAGACTAAAGGCAGTAGGGTGAAGATGTTACCAGGCGTTCATCCTCAGTGACTCAGAACATAATGAATGCTCAATGATTTTCAACACCATAGAGGGTAGAACTGAACAGAAGAGGAAAGAACAGCAAGAAGATAGCAACAGGATGGTCGTATTGTCAGGGAACCTATGGCTAACTTAGCAAATCACCCTTTATAGTGAGTTCCATTGGGATGAAATGGTTCCTCTTTATTTCTCACAATTAAACCAAGATCGTGAATAGCATAAGCCTAATAAAAGGGACTTTCATATTGGTATTTACTGGAGAGTAGAAGGTAGAAATTCCTTTTGGGTCTTCATAAAATGAACAGACAATTTATGAAGTGGTTCAAAAATCAACCAAGTATATACACAAAGTGGAAAACACAGGAAAAGTAAGCAGGGTTTGGGAATGGAATGGAGTCAGATGTTGGGAACACAGAAACAGAAAAGCTAAAAAGACAGCTGAGTCATTTGTCTCCAAAGAGACTGAAAACAAAACAAAACAAATGCATATGATTAAAAAGAAGAAACTGTAACTCTCATTGGTCCCTTAGCTAGCTCATTAGACAGATAGGCCAATGGACTAGACTGCTAATGATATGTCATGTTTAAGGGACTACAGAGACATGTGATTATCCTGACAACAAAAGGCACTGCTCATATTGTCGCACCAAGAAGAGGACACATTTTGGCTGCTTTCTCAGAAAGATGATTTCTTTCCTAATAACCTCTCTAAATACACAGTCAAAGTTGTGAGGCCTGAGACATCCCTTTTTGTAGGAGTATATTAGTCAAATGAATGGAATATTTAAATCTTACAGAAAAACTGGCAGCTGGATTATAATAAAATTAGAGGCTATTACTTTAAACAACTGATCCTCTACAACTGTGCACTGGAAGGCATCTGTCATTACCCCAGCTTCAGTAAACTAAAGACATATGTCACTGGAAACATTTATTTACTTATTTATTTTAAATCAAGGAGACAGAAAGATCTATGAAAGAGGATCTCAAATATTTGATCCATGGAAATATTATCTTCTTTTTTTAAAATTTATTTTAATTGTTGTTCTTGTACAGTTTTCTGTCTTTTGCTCCCATTCCAGCCCACCACCCCAGCCCTCCCCAGCCCCCTCCCATCTCCACCCCATTATCTTCTTTTTAACAAAATTCTTATAATTAGCAATATTCTTTAAGAAAATGTAGTTAACACAAGATAGATTGAGGTGGTCACCTATTTTGTTTTTGTTTCTCATTTTAATGTAAACCTGAGAAAAGAAAATTCAGTTTATTTTACTAAAGCTAATTATCTCCTACTGTAATGCTATTAAAACAAAGATGTAAAGCCACTCTACAAAATGTGTGTGTGGTGTATTTCACAGTATTTACATTTTTGGTCTATATTAGATAAACATAGCTTTAAAATTCTCAAGTGAAATAATCTCTTTTTCAAAAGAAATTGTAGATAAAAGATAGTTTTACAGCTTAAAATATTATTCATTCTATGTAAGTCTGCATTTTATATAGCCTTAAGGATATATCTAATGCTAATTATGAATTGCCATGCATTAAGTATAAAAATGTAAAAGTAGGTTAAAAATGTGTCATTATTTAAGGGGGTAATTTTGATATCGTCTTCCTATTCAGTGACCTGGAATTAAGGAATCAAGTTGCCTTCTGACACTTAAACAAGCATAACTCTGAGATGTACTGCAGAGTTATCTAAAAGCAGAGGTTGTAAAATGATAGGTTGAGGACTAAATTTAGGTTAAGAAAACTTTAGATTCTGACTTTAAAATTAAAGATGTATTGCTTCAAAATTTAAATTATTTTGTAAAAATTAAAGGCATGTAACACAGTATACCAAAAGCAGCCAGAACTTTAGAACAGCAGTCAATGGGTTCAGTTTGCCCCCTCAGCTGGGGGCCTAGCCCACGTGCAACCTGTCTCGCACACGTAGCTTACGTATATAGCTGACTTGAAACCCATGCCTTAAAGAGGCAAGAGAAGTTGGCTTTAATGGACAAAGCATGTATCTATAAGAAAGGGTGTTAAGCCACAATAAACAATAGAAAAAGAAGATTCATAGAAGCAAATGCTGATTTTATCTCCAGAATTATTGGGTGAGCACCTTGTGGATGGACAGGAATATTCAGTCTGTGCAGCAGACTTGCTTACGTGTATGTATTTGGACACGTAAATTGGGCTTTTATAATTCAATGTCTCTCATACATCAGATTCATTGAGTTTGTGAATATATGGGTGTATACAATGCTTAATTTCATGTAATTTTCTTGCAAGTTTCATTAAAATTTGCTTTATATTGTCGTATTTCTCCCTAGATAAACTGCCAATACAATTTCAAGTCTTAACAGAACTTGGAGTAGCAATGAGATCACTTCACAGGCTACTCCTTGAGCACATAATTGGCATTCTTTAGATAATAATTGATCTTTCTGCAGTCCTGTCCCTTCAAACAGTAAGTTCAATTAGGCCTTTTGGAAGACCTGAAAATTCCTTATGTAGGCTGAGATCTCTAATGCCTAAAGAAGGCAGTCTCAGTCGTGGTTCATCACAATAATTAAAAGAGCCAGAGGAGATATCATTTGTGAAGGTTCTGAAGTGAAGTTGCATTCTCAGAAATAAAATATGGTTTATTTATGGCTAGAAAAAAATGTGTTTGTGGGTATATATGGGTATGTTATAGGTGTGTGAGGATATGAGAAGGCTGTGATAGAGAGGCTGGTAATTCAGTGATTTTTTAATGAAAATGTGTTAGCAGGATTTAAGAAGGGAAGTATGATGATTAGGTTAAAATTTTGAGATTATTTTTGCTATGGTCTGGAGAATGGATTGGGTCTTAGGATCAAAAATAGAGACAGGAAAATCAGAGGAGGCTTACATGAACTCCAAAGGAAGAATGTGAAAGTTTAATCTAGGTTTCTGTAAGACAGAGGTGAATAAAATTTGATATAGCTAAAGATAAATGTATTTAAACTTGTGATTAATTGAATATTGAGGAAGAGAAGAATAACTTAAAAAGATAACTGTTCAAATTGATATACTATTGCCCTGCATACCAAAGACTATTAGTTAATTTATTACTTCTAATTAAAAAAAATATGTACCTACTTTATTTTTTTATTTTTATTGTTGTTCAAGTATAGTTGTCTCCATTTTCCTGCCACTACTCTGCCCCACCCCATGCACCCCCATTGCCCTACTTTATGACAGGCAGTATTCTAGATGTTAAGATTACAGTGGTGGCCAAAACAGCAAAAATACCTGGCATTTGGGAATTTATTTAAAGCAACATGAAGTAGACAACAGATTCAAAACATAATAGACCAGTAAACTACTTAGCAGTTTAACAAGAAGAGCAGGTAACTGAGGATTACAGGATGGGAGAGGGGCAATAGATTGCAATTATCAATAAGTTATGGATTCAGAAGATTATATTTGAGTGAAAACTTGGAGTTCAGGAATTGGGTCATGTAGAATATCTGACCAAAAACTATTTTATGCCAAAAGAATGTTTCAGGAAAGTCCTTATATTAGTACGTAGTGATGAACTTCATATATATCAATGCTTCCCTGGGAAAGAGTGAGTAAGGTGGACAATAATATTTGAAGAAGTCAGAAAAATAACAGGAGACTAGATTTTTTTAACCCTATACAATATTATGAGAAATAGTGAGGAACCACTGGATATTTTTTATTAAAGACATGATGTGATATGATTTATGCTTTAGAAGGAGCATTCTGGCTACTGTGTTATGAGTAAAAAGGAATATAGGACGACTGGCTAGGAGGCTATTGCACTAATTGAGAAGTTGATGATGTTTCAAAATTAAGTAATTTGAGTCAAATTGTCAGGTAGTCAAATCCTGCACATACCTGGAACGTAGATTAGGTAGTAGTGTTTGATTTTTAAATTATGAGAGGAAAGAGGTCAATGATGACTCCAAGATTTTTATTTTGAGCATATGAAAAATGAAGTTTCCATTTAATGAGCTTAGGAAAGCTGATCTTGTGGATGATATATGAAGTTTATTTTTAGTCATGCTACTTTGAGGATTTTTTTTTTAAAAATCCAAAAGGAAAAGCAATATAAGTAGTGAGATAGAACCTAACATTTACTAGGTAATTGTTAGCATAAGCATATATAAAATCACAAGGCTATATAAATTCTACAAGGAAGTGAGGATAAATGTTTTAACAATAGAATGATGAATGTCTGAGCCTAGAGACATTTTAATATTAAGAGGGAAGGATAAAAGAAATCTAGCAAAAGAGACTTGAGAAGGTGAGAGGTAAAACAAGAGATCAAAAAAGAATAACTATCGATGATTGATATTAGTACCATTTTGTATTTCAGGGTTATTATTACATAAAATGGTGAAACAAACAAAAAGATCTACTTAAACCTTGACTGGAGAGACTGGCGTTTTTGTTGTGCAAAGAAAGGGTTCTCAACTCACACTGCTGCCATTTTGGTCAGGATAAACCCTCCTTGTGAGGAGCTAGCTTATGCTGTGTAAGGTGTTAAGCAGCCTTCCTGGCCTCTACTCATTGATGCCAGCAGCACTACCCAGTTGTGACAATCGAAAACATCTCCAGGCATTACCAAATGTCCCCTGGGGAGGGAGGTCATCCCCACTGGAGAATCACTGATGTAGCACACGGAGTGCTCTCTGAAGTCGGTTTCCTCGATGACTGCAAGCACTGTCCACATGTTCACGGCTCCCTGTCACCAAATTTACTGAACACTTCTTTGTTTCAACTCTAAAACTCTCAAAATGCCAGTCTCTTTTAGTTTCTGTGACTGCACATTCTCTGTGTTTTTTCTTAATTCAGTGGCCACACTTTGTCATAATTTTAATCTCAGACTTAACATGACTAAAACTAAACCCAAAGTTTATCATCTTTATGACCCATCAAGTGGTGTAATTCAGAAATGTAAGTATTAATCTTGAGTCCTTTCTAGTTTCATTTTGTACATTCATCCTATCTGCAAACATTTTAAGTTAAATTTCTACCATCCGTTGAGACTACAATAGTTTAGCCTACCACTATTTGTAACTTAGAACATAATCCTTCTTAGTGATCTATGTGTACTTGAACTTCTCCCCACCAAATCCATTTTCTACACAAAAAGCAAATTAGTTGTCTTAGACATAAATAAGATGACGTTACTTGCTCTTAGGTTTAACTAAAATCTTCTTTCTTAGAATGGACCTGTACTTATCATCTTTCAAAAAAAATGTTTACAACACCTATGTGCTTCTTTTTTAGTTCATTATTTGTTTCCTTCAATGCACTTCTTAAAATAAGATTTTATTTATTTATGAGTTTACTTGACTTTGTCTTTGTTCCCCAGAATCTAAAGTTTATGAGAACAAGACTCTATGTTATCATTATTGTATCCTGAGAACCCAGCACCACACCTAATAAACAGAAATTTTTAAATAAAGGTTTGGTTATGAATTAATAAAACTTGATTGGTTCTCCCTAAAATGCTATACTGTCTGATCAATAATTTCTTTGGGATTATTAATTATAAAATCATAATTTTATATAGTTATATAAACTTTATGTTCAATAAAATTTTGGTTATTGACACAATTGTTACAGAACAATTAAACTTTAGTATATATTGTTAAATCCCTGTCTTATGCAATCAGCAATGCAAAATGGTAATAATGTAATAATCTGATAGTTTTAGATTTCTTCTAAAGTAATCATAATAAATGATTATAGTTTTGGACTGATTTGAATAAACTCAAATGGTTTTCAAAGTATTCTGGCCATTCAAGTATAGACAGTTTCAATTTAGATCACTAATGGTTAAATCAACTTATAGTAATAAAAAATAAAAAAGAATGAAAAAAAAACTATCGATTTTTACTGGTACCTTAATATTTTAAAACAATGCTTTGAAGATTTTGCTACACACACACATGCACACATATACTTGAGTATGGGTACATGTGCACACCTATGCACTCAGGTGTGTGTGTTGGCGATCGACCCACAGACCAATATATTGAGTGTGAATTTTAGCTAAGAGTTCAATTAAAAATTGAAGCCTAGTAAAAATAACTTAATTGGATATTTTGTTAAAAGATTTTCAGGAATAAGTGGTCTAATCAACTTTTTGAATAAAAGATACAATTATTAATAAATAAATATAACCATGCACATTCTGGGCATTCTCTTTTGCATAATAAAGAAACTACCAAAAATAGTATATCACATTCACTTCTCAAAAATCAGGCAGGTTTTTGCTCAGGAATATTTAGTTCTTTAATGGTAAAACCTAATCTGTGTTTTTAGTCATTTCCATTTTTACAAGCGTTGACTTATAGTGTTTGTCATCATGGGCTGTACTATCCAGCACTTCATACTATAAATGATAAATTTTCAGAAAGTATGTTCAATAGTTGCATAATGCTATCATAGTCTGATTTCATGACTTAAATTCAAATTCAGATATCTCTTTATAGTTTACATATAGACTGAATGATGTTAGTCTTTTAAGTTTTAAATTATTTAATTTTGTTAAAGAAAAATATCATCTATTTTGTATAGCCCTAGGGGTTATAAAATCATAAGGACTTCTATATAAATAAATAATTTTGTATTTGAAATTTAAATTTGTAACTTTAATTAGTATTCCAATCATTTTCAGAGATTACAGAACCCTATTCTCTTCACTAATTCAAAAATGTCATATTAAATGTTACCTTTCTTTGGAACAGACTTCAGTAAACATTTAGCTGTTTGAGTAATCTTCCTCTGATATCTGATACAAAATATTTCCTACCCTTTACACAGATGGAAATATTCCAAAATTTTCAGCATCTGTGAATGTGCTTTCAAGACATTCTGTTATCACATGGCTAACTCCTTTCATGTGGTTCACAAATAATGGACTTATAAGTAAAGTGTGGATAGTTTGCTCTCTATTTTTTTCTTTTACCTGTTGATTCAGAAAAAGAAACCAATGTTCCATATTCAGCTTAGAAGGAAATCTTGAGTTTTATTTACTAAGGGGTGAGGAATTCTGAGGTCAGTATCATTTAATATTTGCATCAAAACTTAGATGAAATAGATCATGTATTCATTAAACTAATGGGTGACAAGCTGGTGAGCATAAAAGAGCAAATACAATATGTGTCAGAATAATTTATAAGGGTAGGAAATCAATTATTTACACACAAGATAAATTTTAGGGAAATAAATACAAATTGTCCAGCTAATAACTTGATAAAAAAAACTGTGATATGTATCTTTTGGAAATCATATAAATATATTTACTTTCTGGGAGGACCTTTAGAAATTGTCTACTCCAATACTATACACTTATTAGATGAGTAGCTGAGACTCAAAGATGTTAACAATCCCACAAGTTAGAGTCTAAATTTTGTCATATTATAGCTGCATGGCCATAAATAAGTCATTCAGTTACTCTAGAATGCACATCGCTCATTAAATTAAGTTGGTAAGTATGACTATAGTCCATATTTGTAATATTGAGATGTCAGGATGACAAAAAGACAGGAAGCAAAGTTTAACAATTACCCTCATTAGTGTAGGCTTAAGTACTGTTTTAAAAAGAGTGCATACGTTAAAACTTCTATGGAATGCTTAATGGCTTAGAACACAGTGCTAAAACTCATGGCTCAGAGATCCCAACCCATAATCATGACATTTAATTCGCTATAATGGGTTCATAGACAATCTACTCTACTGCTACATATTTTTATACCTAATGAACACTGTCAGTCATGTGTAGGTCTAAGAAGAGAGGAGAGAAAACAAACAGAAAGTTTACATTATATAACACAAAGAATCATTACAATTACAAGATTAAATGAAGTTTCATTTCCTACTGGAACAAGGCTAATCAATAGTTTTGCCAATGTCTATGAAAGAGTCTATACCACATTAATAAAATTAAAGATTAAAATAAGTAAAATAAATACATAATATACAAATAAAATCTATGCATTTTTACTTTGTGTATAAAAATAAAAATTATTTACCAAACATTAAACAAATTTCTCCTCTGACCTACAATAAACTCTGTTTACTAGAGGATACTATATATCATCATTCTCTCTAAGCACAAGACTAAAATAAATTTTTTAAAGATTTTATTTATTTATTTTTAAAGAGGGGCAGGGAGGGAGAAAGAGAGGGAAATATCAATGTATGGTTGCCTCTTGCACACCCCCTACTGGGGACCTGGCCCACAATCCAGGCATGTACCCTGACTGGGAATTGAACCTATGACCCTTTAGTTCAGAGGTTGGCATTCAGTCCACTGAGCCATACCAGCCAGGACTGATTTTATTTATTTTTTTATGAGAGAAAGTTTATGTAGAAAATCATAGAGGCAGGAGAAGTGAGCTGTAGGAAAAATGGACTCAGCCCTGGCTGATGTAGCTCAGTGGATTGAGTGCCGGCCTGTGAACCAAAAGATCACAGTTTGATTCCCAGTCAGGGCACATGCCTGGGTTGCAGGCCACTTCCCAGCAGGGGACACATGAGAGGCAACCACACATTGATATTTCTCTCCCTCTCTCCTTCCCCTCCCCTCTAAAGATAAATAAATAAAAATAACAACAACAACAAAAAAGAAACAAATGGACTCAGAGAACAAGTTACAAAGCAGGGCCCTTGGAGCTTAGGAGAAAGACAGAACAGGGGTTGGGAAAGGTGCTGATATGTTCCACTAGAGAGATCCACAAGACTAAAATAATTATCAAATCATTTCCACTGAAAATTTATATTAAAATTAATTATAGATGTATTTTTAGCAACTAAAAATTCAGACAAGACTAAGTCGCGAATAATTTTTAATGTGACAATAGAGAACACCTTGCAGTCATTGTCATCAAAAACATCATTGTCATTATGATGATCATCATCTTCATTATCATCACCATCATCATAATCCTGTTAATGACAAGCATCTAGATAATGCTTACTATGTGCCAAGAACTATTAACACTAATAAACATAAAATGAATATTCCATGCTAAATTTTATGAAATAGAGCAGGGGTGTCAAACTCATATTCACTGGGGGCCACATCAGCCTCACAGTTGCCTTCAAAGGGCTGAATATAATTTCAAATCCTTAACAGTTAAGGAGTAAGTTACGTTAATACAGTCCTAAAATTATTTCGGCCCTTTGAAGGCAACCGCGAGGCTGATGTGGCTCCCAGTGCAAATGAGTTTGATATCCCTGGTTTAGAGACACTAAAAGGCTAATCAGCAATAGGAACAAAATTAGAACCCAAGCAGTGTAACTCCATGGTATATACCCTTTGTCACTTCATTAATAATAGATAAAACAGCACCATCTGAATAATGTGTTTTTGCAAAACAGACTTATATTTTAGAGATAAAGAAAGATAAAACTAGCCAAAACTCTTAGTCTGCCTTTTGGTCTGATAAAGAAGTAATGAGTGATGGAGGGCAGAGTGATCTACTTAGTGTCTTGGTTCTGTCTGATAACTTCTTTATAGAACTAAAGCTATCATACAACATTGCATTTGAGGAAGGAAGAACTGAAGAAACAACTCTGACTTATATGGATTTTTACTCATAGTTAATCTCTCACCTCAGTTCTACAGCTACTATTGCTTCTTTTAAAACCAGCTTATTGCTATTTACAACTGATAAGGATATGTTCCAGAGCTCTAGCAAATGGTATTTATGTAGTTTAAATTTTTATGGTAGATACCACTGTAAAAGGTAGTGAGGACTTCCAGATAGGTACCTCTGATTCTACTGTGATAGCACTTCACTTTCTGGTTGTATGGTAATGGGCCAGACATCACACACACACAAAAAAGTGTTCACCTGTAATTTTTCTCCAAGGTTACTTCAAAATATAAAATATACAATAAATTGACATTACCTAAAACTAAAAAGGATGGTCTACAACCACAAGTCTAAATAAATGTTCTAGTTTATTTTCCTCAAAAAGAATAACCATGAGCCCTGGCTGGTATAGCTCAGTGGATTGATCGCGGGCCTGTGAACCAAAGGATGACGGTTCGATTCCCAGTCAGGGCACATGCCTGGGTTGCAGGCCAGTTCCCGGTAGGGGACACACGAGAGGCAACCACACATTGATATTTCTCTCCCGTTCTCCTTCCCTTCCCCTCTAAAGATTAAAAAAAAAAAAGAGAGAGAGAAAAGAATAACCATGATACTCAATGTGCCCATCATATACTAACAAACAATATTGCTGTTTTGGAGGTTCCCTGAAATATAATTACCAAAAGTCAGAATATGTGGTAACACCATGGAATTGATCTCTTGCCCTAGAATACAAGTGTATTTCTCATATTGTAAAAAAATGAAACCATTTTTCCTGGATATTTTGCCAATTTATTTTCTAACAAAAACAAAGTGATGGTCCTAATCCCATTTCCTGATGAGAAAGGCCTCATATTTACAATAATTTGTATATATGATACAAAGTGTAGAAATGTTTGGTATTATGTTACTATTCTTATATAACTAATTCAAATGCATTAAAACAAAGCATAACATCATGCAATTAAAATAAATGTACAGGCAGCTATAAGAATAAACAAGTAGTTAATTGTTTTTTTATACAGAAAAATATTGTGAGGGATCATTGGATATTTTAATGAACTTTTATAACCAGATATTTTGATTAATACATTAAAATAAAACAGGGAGATGAGAAGGTATGAGCCTTGAAATATTCAACGTGTTTACTTACAATCAAGCCACTGTTTGCTTGCCTTTTTTCTCTATCATGGATCCTTTTGTAGAAAATCCCGCCTGGATTAAACTGAGTACTCCAAATAATCATATCTCTTTGATAATATACATCCATTCCTGTTATCCTTGAATTATGTTCAACATGAGAAATTTGTTGAGGATCACCACTGTAGTTGAATGGATATATAAAACCCAGGATATCAGTGTCATTAGCAATGTAGAGAACTTGATCTTCAGAGCCTGGAGATTATTATAATAAAATACAAAAATAAAGTAAATTTCAACTAATGTAAAACAATGATTGTACTGTTAAATTATCTTGAATTGTTATTCTTAAAACAGTTTCTTTCTTACCTCAATAAAAGTCAACCAAATTCACACTATTTTTTAGTCTTCACAAACTTACATTAAATATACATTTACCTAAACATTTCTAAGAGTTATTAATGTAGGATTTCCTAGGGCAAAACTTACCTTATTGCTACAGGTTAGGTATCTGTAGTAATTATCCTTTTCATGAAGAGGGATTTGTTTTAATATGTTACAATACATTATATTGTAATGTTTTCTAAATATGCAGATGTTATACTGTATACTCATTAAGCTTCAAACATTCCTAAGCATTCAATTTATGCACCCGTGTGATCACTACCTTATAATAAATTAAGATATGAAGAATCTTTTTCTTCCAATATTTATGTAGGTCAAATGTTATTTTTATTATACAATCTTATCAGTATTTGCTACATTAAAGTGACATTATCTTAATACCACTTAGATTCATGCTAAGTGGAACTCTCTAACCTGAAGTTTTGACAACTACAATACAACACTGATGTGATATGCACCCTGAGACAAGTAAGACCCTCAGTCAAATTCTGAAAATATTAATTAAAATATTAATGACACTATAAAAAATTGAATGGCATTTACGGTCTGCAAATTTACAAAAATAATTATACATGAGTCATAGTTCAGCTCTATAGGTTTAGTAGTTCTCAGTTGAAGTATATTCTGTGGCAGGCACTGTATTAAGCCTTAAACAATTTTTCTGCCCTTCTTACAACCACCATGAAAATAGGTACTCGTATTCCCATTTTACACGTGAGGAACTGAGGCTCAGAGTTAGGGAACTTCCCCTGGCCCCACAGCCAGCAAAGCACATACAACTCCATAGTTCATCGTCTATCCACTACATCATGTTGTCTCAGTCTTGTAATGACTCTATCTTACTAACATTGTCCAATCAGACCCTGTAGCTAACAATATTTAAATTATAATAATGTCTAACAAAATATGAACATTAAAATTCATATCAAATAAAGCCCCAAATCTGTAACTGTCATTTAATTTTGAAAAGTAATATTCTTAAGTGGAGGCAATCTGAATTTAAAAGCATGATTTTATTTTAAAGCCTTTTCAATTCTTACTCAAAATTCTAGTCTCCTTATACTGCTAACATTTAACTTGTTATTTTTATCCCAATGGTGTAATAATATCTGAACACACTGAGAGTGGACCATAAAGACCAATACTTTCCTATTCTATCACATTTGCCCTTAAATTTTTATGTCCCCTGAAAAATTGATTCAAACACAAAAGTGATTTTTAATAGCAACCATGTATTTGTCTTATCTATAAACCATCAAAAATTAAATTAAGAATAATAAGCAACGGTCAAATTTAATAAGCATTAAAAATAGACTTATTTTATTTTGTCAGGCATGAAGCTATTTCTAAAACACAGCATGAACCTTCCTATAATATATTTATAGCAAAATCATACCACCACTTGGAATAGTGCTCATAGCCTTACCTTTTGCTATGCAAGTGCTGTTTCTTTCCTGAAAATTCTGGTCACATACACATTTATATGATCCTTCCATATTTATACATTTATGTGAACATGTGCCAAAGACCAAACACTCATTAATATCTGAAAAGAAGAGCTCAAAATAGCATCATCATACCCCAATTATCACTTCTATTCCTTCTACACTTCAAAATGATAAACTTCTTTTCTTATTTCTATTTTTTGTCTTTTCAAGCTTTATCAGTGACTTGTGTAATATGGTTAGGTCATGATACTTTTTCACAATAGTTTCACTATAATAATTTATCAGGTGTTTGTACATTGCTTGTTAATCCACTTAACACACTGAAATATCCATTTCAAACTCCCCTAGTGTTTACATTTATGCAAACAGATCTTGAAGTCTCCTTTTAAGCCTGTTTTTTATTACCCCACTCTATACCTCTGCACATGTCATACACTGTTCCTTTGTCCTATAATGTTCTTTCTCACTTTTATGCAAAGAATTCCTACTCATTTCTCAAGATCCACCTGATGTGAAGGCTTTCTTGGTCTCCATCAATGTATAGTAGTAACTATCCATCCCATAGTTTCTATGCTCTGCTGTTTTGATGTTTTTCTCTTGCAGCATTGTTCACACTATATTTCAGATATATTATCATATATTTATATCCCCTACTTGACTGCCAGTCTCTTCAGGGCATAAATTTTGATTTACTCATTTTTTATTGCAAGCATTTTGCACAATGCTTGGTAGGGAATGAAGATATGGCTATATGGCTAATACACATCTGGTTTAATATATATGAAGTGACTATGTAACGAGAAGGGCAATGTGAAATAAACTAAAACTGATGCCTATAAACAAATATGTATACATTATAAGTAACCGATCGATCAATCACAGACAATATTTTGTGGTTCAGCACATGCCTCTGATTTTAATGGCGTGAGCAGGGCCAGGTTTGAAATCAGGTGATTCTGGTGAATTATCTACTTTCTCTCTCTTTTGCTTTCAATCAGCATAATTCTTTGGCCCCTTTTATCCCAGATAGTTTCCTTAATTATGTAACAAATTTGTGATATAAGTCCTTCCCTTGAATTAAGGATAAACACAGTGATAATAATTATCTCTTGTTTGGCATTCAGCAGAGTTCTGAAGGCACACGGTAGGATGAGGGCTTTCCCCCTGTACATGTACAGGGCAGTGCCGAGGCTTACAGGCAGGCTTCCTCCTTCTGATCCTGTTGTCTTTATTAGATACTGTGCCCAAGAACTAAGCACTCTCAAGACAATTCAGTTCTATGTTTAAAATGTAGGCTAAAGAGGCAAAAAAAAATGTATTTACTTATTTCAAGGAAGATTACACCAGAGATTGAGTAAAATACATGTTATCAGCACTTACTCATCAGAGACTATTATAACAAATATTTTAAGTTATTTGACACTATGGTTTTCTTTTGATAGGAACTCAAATAAGTGAAAATATGCTTAATTTAACAAAATTTCAGTATCCTCAGATAGCCCTGTAATGGCCAGAATCGCCATTTTCCCTTTATCTCTGTTATAATGCTTGTTCTGTCAGCATTGGCAGAGAATAGAGGAATCCCACACATGTTCGACATCTAGAACAATGCCTCACAACTGTTATTCCCTTTCTATTTGTTATTCCTGATATTTCTTTCCTCTAGACATTTCAGTTGCATAGTTTTGGCTTTGACATCAAAAGCAAGTCCTTAAGTTGTTTATTTGAGCTATGTAAAGGAAGAGCACAAATTTAAATTATTTTGATAACAAATCAAGGAAATGCCTATCCCCTTCATACCAGGTCAAAACTGCTTCTCCTTATGTTAGATCTTCACTTATTAAAGATAATAAACTTTATTGGAGTTCAAAAATTATTCATTTACACAGCAAAATTTCAGTGGATTCATAGCAATTTAAATCAGATTATAATCTGCAGGTTATATTTGTTATGAAATACAACTAACAATAAAGAAAATTTTGAGAATAGGATTTCTAAATTTGTAAGTATATAAAGGAAAGAGAAACCACTGATCAAAAATAAATGAGCTAATTGATGTCATTTGAAATTAAAATCTTAAAAAGATTGTGTGTGTGTATGTGTGTGTAGTATGTGTTTTATTAGGCAATTGATAGATAGTTTCTAGGAAACAAGAAATATTTTAGTCTTGAGAAAAAATGCTTTCTTATTAAAGAAAACATATTGCTAGCTTTTAGTGTTTCATGTTAATGGAGAAATAAAATGTCATGCATAATCCAAACAAGTATATAACTCAAAATGTATATGATAGAGATACACTTGTTTCCCTTTTGATTGTGTATAATTAATTTATTTCAGTAACCCAATTTTGATTCACATGTAATAAACCCCCCTTTTTATAAACCAAAGAATAACATGCAGAGACAATAGTAACAGAAGCTGGCAAGTGAAAGCATCATTTAGGTTTGACCCTAATCACAATAATAGCAATTTTAGTGAAGAACCTTGCAGAAAAAGCATATAGTATTTTGTGACTACAGTCAAAGGCTTGATTGAAATTACATTTACATAAAACTTACTATGAGACTCTGCCTATCCTACATGCCCAATTTTCAAATGATCTCAAGTA
The DNA here is from genome assembly GCA_004027475.1 of Anoura caudifer. NCBI lineage: Eukaryota > Metazoa > Chordata > Mammalia > Chiroptera > Phyllostomidae > Anoura > Anoura caudifer. The sequence goes on along the minus strand of PVKU01003091.1, from coordinate 40,970 downwards.
AGCTTACAGAGATTTATTTAGATCCTGTCTTTGAATTTCAAAGGACATGTCTTGGCAATACAAAGCTCTATGTAAGACACGGTGTTAGGAGAAAAGCCCACAATTCTCTAAAAGTAAATTGCCTATTGAATTACTGCAAATGCCACAACTCAAGGGAAATGGGTCATCATAAACATGCTCTTTCATGAAGTGCCTGTAATTCTCCAATGGTTCCTGAGCCAGCAATTTCATTACTTGCATTTCAAAACAGAATTGTAACAATACTATTGAAATTCCTGCAGGTCTGAATCAGCTACAGAAAAGGCTCCGTAGCCTCAGTGATAGTCAGTTTAGCAATACAAACAAATAGGCTATTGACCCCAGGGACTCCCAATCTTGCAGGAAAACCAGTAACCCATAGATAGATACACACCATTTTGATGAAAATCAATCCCTTGTCATCTCACAATTTAGCAGCTCTGGGAGTCTTTATAACCTAAAGATTTAAAAGCAAGCTGTTGAGGAAATGTACTATACCTTCACACTGTCTGTTTTTCATGTTTCTCTGAAATCCAGGCTTACAACGACAGAAAACAGATGTTTTTATTTGATTACAATATGCATCATCTCCACATGGATTCACATTATCTTCACAGGTATATTCAGTTGGAGCTGGGATACAAAAATATGTTCAGAACCAACATAATTCTAATTCCTGAAGTGCGAATTCATTTTTTTCCTTAATTTAGAAAATATATATATTTTACCACAAATGATTCCTTTTGAATTTATAAAATTATGGTTTTCTTACCATATAAGCCCTTTTTTTCTAATAAAAAGATATAGAAGCAGATAGAAACTAAGCCCATTTACATTAAACATAGTTTAGACCAAACTGCCTACAGAGATATTTATAGCTGTCATCTAGCTACTCTGCTTTCTAAAAGGAAGTTGGGAATCAATGACTCTCATGACAAGCACTCTAAAATGTTAGATGTACTTCTATGAGAACTGCATCCTTCTCTAAGAAACAAATATCTCCTGGAAATGACCTAGAGATGTAACCAGTTATTAGACTAAACTCAGTATTCAGGAACACAATCCTGGCTACGACCCTGTTACTCAAGCAGGTAGGCACAATCAGCAGTTCTTGAACTTTCATAGTCTGGACATATGTATGAGGGTTGAGTATGTAATATGTTCCAATGGCCATGGGCTGTGACACAGGTTAGGACACACTTTGAGCTATACGTCACTCCCAGCATACTTGTTATAATTTCATTGCTTTGGTTCCCATCCGGGAAAACATTTTAGAATGCAATTAAGTGAGGAGACAATATTATAGGTGTAATATTAAATGATATCTATTTTACTTAAATAAAATGGAGAATAATAGGAACTTTAAATAACAGAATTATAAACATTATTAATCCCCCTAACTCTTGAGTATTTTACCATTAACTAAAATATATGAGAGGAATTATACTATGGATGAGATGATATGTGTGGCCATAGCCTGACGTGCATTGCTTCACCAACCAGTGAGGAACAACTTAGATGCATAAATAAGAAAAAATAAAAGGAAAAGTAGGAAAAACATTTTGTGGCTTTTGTAAACAACCTTTTTAGGGTCATAAGTTCAATTATATTTTTAATATGGAAAATCATACCTCCAATGTGTTTTCTAAACCTAAAATGTGTAACTGTCAAGATCTATACCTCAAGTACCACAGCATTCTGAGTAAAATACTAATGGTTCCTTTAAGAATAATTCAGCAACTGATTACAATTTTAATACATTGAAAAATTATTAAGGCCTTTATCATCATTTAACAAATGTTAATGTTTGTAAAGTTCAAAAGTATCCAAATTATTTTTTTATAAACTAAAATATTAAGTGATACAGATTTCTCTGCTAACATCAAAGTCTGCATTTGGATATTGAGTCTCAGCTTCAGCTCCAAAAAGTTTACTCATAGCCAAATCTGCCTTTCCTGTTTCATATTTTGTAATATTAATTTAAGTGATATTCAAGTTTTCATTGGAAAAAGCTTTATGTAATGGTATCACTCAAGCACATTTTGAAGAGCATTTTTTTCCTTACAGTAGTAAATAAACATGGTCATAATGAAGCAAAAATTGGACTTGTATGTCAGGGTATTTTAACAGAAAATAAACTCACTTATTCTGCAGCCTTGTTCATCTGAACCATCTCCACAGTCATCAAGCTGATCACACTGGAGGTCCAGGGGTATACATTTTTTATTACTGCAAGCAAACTCATCTTTCTTACAAGGTTTTGCTTTATTTGTAAGTTTACCTATAGTCATTAAAGAATGATTAGTGTTATATCAAGTCGCAATGAATTTACTTAGCAAATAACAAGTCCAAGATTTTACTGAATGTTACGAAAACAAAAACAAAAACACAGATCCATAAGTATTATTTGAAGCTCTTGAGATCAAATTTCAAAGTTCTGAAATTTTTAGATTTTTTATAAAATAACAGAGTATTTTCTTCATAGTAAATATCACCTTATTCCCATAGGAAAGTGTGTGAATATAAACTTAAGTGAGATTTCTATAAAGTAATATAAACTGCCTCAGACCAGTTTAAGTTAGTGTCCATCACCAATTTTGCCCCATATTTTATTTTAGTAAAGCCTTTGATTTAAGAATTGGGGAAAGGGGATTGTATACACATACTTACAATCTACATAAGCCCACTCCAACCCAAGGAGCTATTTTATAGAGAATATGTTTAAACCACTATGTTATTTCTCTTATTCAGTGCCTATAAAGAGATTTACGGACCAGTAGAGACTCTGAATTAAGTTATACAGCTCTACTATAAAAAGAAAATGTTAGTTATATTGTTTTAATTTCCTGTCAAAAGATCAAGTTCCAGAAAAAAAAAATACACTCAGACATACACATGAAACATTAAAAAAACTTTTTTGAGTTCTAAAATCATTATATTAAAACAGTCACGGAATCCCAATTATTTCACTTTAAATTGATTTACCACCACATTGATCTTCATCTGAGCTGTCCCCACAGTCGTCAATCCCATTGCACATTCGTTCAGGCTGCAGACATATTCTGTTATTTTTGCATCTGTGAGGTCTTGTGGGTGGGCAAAGATATTTGACTGAAAAAAAACAAAAACAAAAATCAAAGTAGCTCCTTTGGGTACACTGACTTCTGAAGAACAATATTTCTTTTGTCCTTTTCTTTTGTTTCAAATCCATTATCTAGCTTTTTTTGAATATCTTTTGTTGTGAAAATTTCCTACATGTAGATGCTGGAACAATGTGTGGTAATAGAAGCTTATGATCCTAGCTATTTATATTAACTACAGAAAAGAGTGCACAGCTGAAATGTTGAATGGAATAAGAAAAAAGAGCCAAATTTCATGGTCTTGTTTCCAGATGCCTTATCTTAGATGCCCTCACTTGGTATACCAAATTAATTCATGTCTACAGTTTATACGACATGGCAGAACACTTAGCTATCTGAGAGAGCAATTTCACACCGAACGGAGCTTCAGCAAGCACATGTTATAGGCCAAAAACTGAAAATAGGATGTTCAGTGAAATAAGTATCTCAGTAGTACTATAGCTGTATTTCTCACTTTATTTTTCTTTAAATAAATGTGTAGCCATGTACTTGAAGCACAGAAGGTGATCTTAGTTTATTTATTTTTAGTGTGTGTGTGTATGGGTGGGTGGGTGAGAGAGAGAATTGAACAGATATCAATGGAAGCCAGAGAAATGGAAGCCAGAGAATTCTTTACTTGTCTTTTACTTATCCCTATCTCATCAAAAGTCTTTCGCTCCTAAAGTAGGAAACGTCTATAATGATTCTTCCTCTGCACAGTTAGAACATTACAGGGTTCTTTCCCTGCTTCCTCCATGTTCTCACTCTCAAAACTTCTGCTTGCTTTTTCTCATTCATTCTCATGGATATACTTGAATCTATACTTTCGGGACTTACAACTTGCTATCTAAATACAGTATCTCACAATTAATTATAGAACATTCCCACAGGAATTTCAAATTCAACAAATTCAAAACTCAATTCCTCTCATCTTTCCTCAACTCTCTAGTCCTCAAATGTAAGATGTGCTTTATTTTCATAGTTCTGTTAGTGGTACCTCATAGCCACATGTCTGGGATTATTCTAGATGCATTCCTCTTACTGATCTTCAGCTGTGATTATTAGTCAACAAGTTCAGATGATATTGTCCCCAAATTTGCCATCTTCTTTCTATGCATAACAGTTACAGTCACAATAGCTTAGTTCTTTGTTATCGCTTACAGAGCTGACAGTAGTAGAATCTTAGATGTCTCAGTTTTGCTGCCCAACCTAAGATTCTCCACCAGAACAATCCACCTAACATATTGATTTGGTTATCTCTTCCAAAGGTATTCATCTTTTCAGAATAAAATTTGAGATACTTTACGTGGCATAATAGACTTACCGTTACCTTGTTCACACCACTCTTACAGAGTTATCCCTTGTCACTCTTAATATTCTAGCAATGCTATATTATTTGTTCCTTAAATATGCAATACTTCTTTTGCTGATCTTGCTTCAGTTGAAATCTGTTTGTTACTCCAAGCATAGTTCCTTTGCTTTAAGTCTTTTAGGAATGTCTCTCAAACTGCTAAAACCTCATGTTATCACATATTTGAAGATAACCTGGTTTCCTACTACAGCTTCCAGAATTGTGTTACTATATCATCATATTCTATTTTTAAAAATACACTGAAACAAAAAAAACAACTTCTATTTTGAGGGTCAAGCATTTCATTACACCTTTTGTTATTACTATTTTCTCATTAACTTCATAAATATCGCTCCCTCCCTAATTCACTGAGGATTGTAGCACCTACCCTCACTAATATTTCTCTTCATCCAAATTCATAACACCATCCTATATGATTTGAACATCCATATAAGTATACCAACTAATGAGTGGACCTCCTTGCTCTTTAATTTTCTCCTACCTACTGCCTTTTTATTCTAATCTACCTAGCCCACCCACTCTCCTAGGGAGTTGTAGACATTGTTGGATTGCAACATTTTTTAAAAGATTCAGCCAATGACAGTTCTTGTTGCTTGAAGATAGGAACACTATTACACATAGATGTAACTAGATTTGCTATTTCCTTCAACTTCTTCATGTACAGTACTACTAATTTGAATGCTCCAAATTCTGATTATAATCTCCTACTTTTCCAACTTTTTAATTCACCCAGTTTCATTAAGACATTCCAAAGCCTTAGCTGAAACATAAAGCTGAAACCTCAACTCCAGCCCATTAATACATCTACTTTTTTCTTATTTACCAAGGACTTCTTTGTCTTTACATCCTCTCTCTGCTCACATTAGCATGCATGTTTCATCTCTGAGTATACTCATTCATCATTTATTGGTAACCTACTATACATCAGACACTGTTCTAAGCACTAATTTACAGACTTGCTTTTGTTGAAATAATGTGAATTTTCTGGTTCTTTTCTCTTTTTCATCTTAGTTATCTAAAAAAAAAAAAAACAAACCCACAAATATAGATAAATAAAGCATCTGCTATCCCAATGTCTGTTTCTGGGAAGTTCAGGAATATTGCAGATAATCATATCACAAAGCTAACTGATACCACCGATATACATACATATAAATCAATGCCAGGTGAGCCTCAAATACTACTTGAATATCTTATACATATATCTAGCCATCATACTCTTACACTTTGCAATAAAGATTCAAATAAGAATTCCTTTCAAATTTTTCTACACCAAACTTCCACATTCTATATATGAATATGCTTCTTACTTCACACATAAAAAAGTAGAAAAAAATAAATAGAAAATGTGTTAACATCTTATTAAATGATACACATAGACCAGCATATACACAGTGTCTATCAACTCATTTCAACATTTTTTAATAACAGAGAAGGGGTTTCTACTCTTATCCAAAACTAATCTTTTTACCTGTCCTGCAATTGCTTTCCCCTGACTAGGAAACATTCCATCTTTCTTGAGACATTTTATTACTTTGGTACTTCTTTGGCCACATTTTTTTTCTTATTGTTTTAATCCTTTTGTGGTCACTCATCTGAGTTTTTTCTGGCTGCTCATATTTGTGTAGGTGTTTGTAATCCCTCAACATTCTATTCTAATCTCCTCTTTTTTCTGATGCTTTACTTCTACTTAGCCTAAATCTCACACTTCTCATAGTATTTAGTACCACATTTTATGCTAACTCTCAAATTTATATCTCTAGGTTGGCTCTTAAAGTTCTAGAACCAAATATATCTAGCAACTAGTTGTAATCTCTATTTGAATGTTCACTCAAATGCATCTCAAACCAGGCTTTTAATCTTACTTATAATGTGGCAAACCCTTCTGCGAGGCATGGGCCCAGCTCCCACTCAGAGATGCACAGGACCCACACCCACAGATAGGTTACCTCGTGGGTAATCAGATTTGCAATATACCTAAGCTGTTTTGAGACTTGCTCTTTGTAAAAAAACCCCTCACCCTGCAGGTACCTTGCAGTCCCAGTGTAACTGGCTGCCTATTCATGTGCTAATGTCCTTCTTCTGTGACTTAATGAGGGGCATTGGCTCCTTTGTTGTAACTGGGATAGTGAGGAAGAACCATTTGGGAATGTGGGGTTATTATTAGAATAAAGACCTGTCATGGCAGAGGCCATGGCTTTTGCTCCTCTTGAGAGAAAAGCCAGTCTGTTTTCCTTATTCCTCCATCAGACTCAGCAGTCTGTGTGTATGTTTTAATTCATCCATAATGTTTTGGACACTGCTGGCCGGTGTCCGCATCATTATAAAACTATTCTTGTTCCTGTGTTTCCAATCTATTTAAACATGCAAGCAAAAACACCCTATAAATTGCGCTTGACAACTTCCTCTCTCCCATCCTCTACAGTCGACCCACTATTTAATCCAATTTATTTTGCCTTTTAAATAGCCTTGAAATCTGTGTATACTTTACCATCACATGCTGTCATTGTCTGAACAGACACTAACTGCACAGCTTGCCCACAGTACTGCCGTTGTCATAACTAGCTTGCCTCTTTCTATACAATATTGGTAAAAATATAAATATGGCCACATTCCTCTTCTGCTTAGAATTCTTCAGTATTTTTAATTGATTTTAGGCTAAATCTAAAAATCCCTGCTGAGATTCATGAGGTTTCAAGTGTTTCTCCTGTCTCTTCAGTTTCATCCTAAGCCAGTTATCTCCCTTGCTCTGCACTCTCCAGGAGCATGCATCTGTCAGTTCCTCTACTGAGCTCTAGTTTGCTCTGCCCTGAGGTTTTTCCACTTCTTGTTTCTTTTGCTTATGGCACTGTACCATCCACCTCACCCCATTCCTTTTACCTCCTCAGTAGCTATATATCTCTCAAATTCTCATTGTACTCAAATGTTATTTCTCATAAACTCAAGATTGAATAAAATTCCTCCATTCTATATTTAACTATATTAATATTAACTATATTCTAATATTAACTATATTTTCTCCAATGCGCATATCATAGTTTATATCTATATAATATCCATGTATTTTTTGTGATCGTTAGTATCACTGTTTCACTGGATTCTCAGCTGTGTGAAGCCAGGGTCCATGTCACTGCCTCTCATCATTTTCTTACCAAAAATAATCATAGCTTGTACCTTAACAAATCTTTATTAAATGAGTAAATAACATTTCCCTGCATTGTTCACTTTGCCTATGGTGTTTTTAGTATAGATCCTTCAAAATTGTAGCTTTCTGAATCCCCCTGTAGGCAGAGATCAGCTTATTCTCACTGCCTTGTCTGTACCTTCTACTTCATTCCATCATTGCTTAAAGTGCAATGTATGGAAAATATTATTTATCTAACTCGAATATTTTCTTACAAAAAAGAACCATGTGCTCTTCATGTTTTTAAATACCAATTACTTAGCATAGCCTCCAGTACATAATAGTTTGACTCAGTCTTGATGCCGGTGACTCAGCGAATGCACAAACATTCAGAGAATCAAGCTCGATGTAGTTTACAAGTTTTTAGTAGCTGTGTGGCATGTCACTGAGATTAATTTTCTGTCCCTGGAAGTGTTCCTCGTAACAAAGGAAACAAACATTTCCTTTCCACCCATTGGTTTTGTGCTGAGGTAGGATAGAGAATAGGGGTGGGAGAAAGAAAAAACATTGTTTATAAGCATAATGGGTTCTGATTTGATTTCAGTAGATAAACTCTTTTTTCTTGTATTATGATTCACAAACAATATACAAACAATGTACACCCCAGTGATTCTATAGAATCCACTTTGTAAGATTATGTAAATAACTGAAATGGAAATTTAGTTACATCTCTCATCAGTTTTACCTACAAAGAACACTCTCCAAAAACTGTCTTTTTCAAATTTTAAATCCTTTAAAAAAGAATGTTGCCTGATTATTTTGGATTTTTTATTCAACTGTAACCTTTATAGTCAATGTTATTATTTATCCAAAAATGCTGCACCAAATAGAACAAAGGATTTAAGTCTAAAAACTCATGCTATGCATTCTTTAACTTACTTGATGTACCATTAAGTTATATTTGAAGAATAGTAGTTCCTTTAATTTAGAGAAGAAATTACCTTCTTTCTGAGATTAGATACAAAGAATAAGAAGAGCAGCTAAAAATATTTACCAAATATAATAAATATATAATAATATAATTCTTTTTTTGTAAAGATCTAAATTGTACATTTGAACTTTTTCATTGTATAAGCACTATTCTGACAAATATCAGTAAAGAATAACTTGAATTTGTAGAATCATTAAAGTTTTAAAAAGATTTTTAGATTTCAATATTAAATAGCTCCTATTTAATTCCTCTGCCTAACATCTGTATTATATACCTATATCTGTATAGATATCTGTATAGTTATAAATATAGACATAGGTACATTTATTGATATAGATCTGCCTTCTCTCAACAGCCTCAGCCTCAGTAGTGGGTGGCATATGGAACTTCACAATTTTATTATTCACATTTTTTCCCATGCACTTATCTGTCAAAAATACATTTTAGACAAAAATAATTTTGACATTAAGCCAAAGTCTTTTTATGAACCATACTCAATTCACAAGGTCAACTACTCTAAAACCTCTCAGACAGACCTAATCTATCTTTTGAACAGTGTTGACATGAAAGTTCAGATTTAGGAGTGCCTTCTACAAAGTCATAAACTTTGAACAGGGTAATCTCTTGTTACCTGAACAAAAGTTGTTATCTATGGTTATACTTTATCTACCTAACCCCAGGATAGTAGAATTTGTGGTTCACTTCCCCACTTCATCGATTCACTTAGGTGCATTAGATGAGGAGATGAGAAAACAATCTAGAGCCACATGAAAGGCCATACCACACATATCAGGGGCTTCATCAGAGTTGTCTCCACAGTCGTCTTCTCCGTCACACACCCAGAAATGTAGTTTGCAAAGGGAATTATTGCAAAGAAACTCATCTGCTCTGCATATATTTCTTCCTTTATATTAAAACAAAAAAGAGAAATACAGACACAGCATAATTAAAGCCTGTCAGATGACGCATATTACTATACACCTTAGTACAGATTCTAGTATTTCAGTTCTCTATATTTTTCTATGTAATGTTGATACAAGGTGTCCAAATTTATTTTCTTTCTTTCTTTCTTTCTTTCTTTCTTTCTTTCTTTCTTTCTTTCTTTCTTTCTTTCTTTCTTTCTTTCTTTCTTTCTTTCTTTCTTCCTTCCTTCCTTCCTTCCTTCCTTCCTTCCTTCCTTTCTTTCCTTTCTTTCTTTCTTCCTTTCTTTCCTTTCCTTCCTTCCTTCCTTCCTTCCTTCCTTCCTTCCTTCCTTCCTTCCTTCCTTCCTTCCTTCCTTCCTTCCTTCCTTCCCAAGGACATACTCAGAGAGAAGGAAAGGGATGGAGAAAAATATGGATGTAAGAGAGAAACATCAATTTGCTGCCTCACACACACTCCCCTACTAGGGACAAATTCATAACCCAGGTATATGCCCTCACCATGAATCAAACCCAAGAACTTTCAGTTTATAGGACAATGCTCCAGCACACTGAGCCACACCAGCCAGGGCATCTAAACATTTTTTAAAAGGTATTCATTGCTTACTTTTCAAAATAAAATGCTATTACCCTCATGTATATCATGTTTTCTTTGATAATAATAATAAAATGGTAAAAGAAAGTCTGTCAAATCTAAATTAACTTCCTTTCACATTTTTTATGTTCCTGAGTGTAAGAAAATTTAGATTTTAAATTATATTAATTTTCATTATTAAAATTGTGTTGTTCTGGGAAAGAAGAAATATAAAAATATTAGATAATTCAACTGTATCTAGAAACTAACAAACTGAATCACCAAAAAGACAATAACCAGAAAAAAGATTTTGTAGTCACCGAGAAATAATTTTAAAGCAGAAATAAGAAATTGGCTATGTGATGAAATATTAGAGTTATCTTTACAAGATTTGTTCAATAGAGTACCCTATTTTTTATTTTTTTAATGTTTGATTTTTTTTTCTTTTTATAATTAAATAGAAAGCGTTGAAAATACAGGGGTATTTTAACTGAAAATTAAGTACATTTACCACATGCAAAGGATCCAAAGCACTAATAAATTGGAGGTTATGTGTATATATGTAGCAATATATAGTGGAAACCACAATGGTTGGGGAGTTAAGAACTTGCTTTATTTTGCTTTGGACAACTTTATTACTTTCTCTGGGACTCAATGTCTTCATATGTTACAAGAGAGGTGTGGTTAAAGTGATTTATAAGGTCATATTTGCAAACTATACATGAGATAATAGCACAAAGATACTTGATGGGTATTTAGAATTAAAATAAATAAGATTTATCTCAGAGAATTACCTCACCTAGTTAAACTAAATGCATAAGATAACAAATGTAGCTCATATATCAGTTAGATTTGATAATTGAAGGTATTGATATTTTTTAAAAGGACATTCATTTAAGCATGGGGTTGGGAAGTAATAGCGCTTATCCTTCCAAGCCTAGAAAATACCTAGGAAGAAGCATTGCTCATCTTATGTATGCTCTTTGCAGTGAATAATGAGCCTAGGCTTGTGAGGGTCAAGTAGTTCTTGTTCTGACTTTTGATTTGTACACAAATCTCCAATAATTCATTTCCAGTATCTATCAAAAAATTAGCTTAGGAAATGGCAGAATCAGATTTGAATTTTAGAGTAATAACTTTAGTTACAGTGTGGAGAACTTGGAAACCAAGACAGTGAGGGTTAAAGACAATATGGGAGGGTAAAAAATTAAAAAAAAAACAATTTGAAGAGGGGTTGCAGTAATGCAGACTAGAACTGATGTTGACTTGACAGACCGTAGCTACATTTGAGAGCTCCTGGGGAGATAGAGTCCTCAGGACCTAAGGACTGAGTAGATGTAGAGTGACAGAGGAGAATGAGTAGTTGTAGTACTCAATTTTTAGTTTATTTGGACAATTTGGTGAATGCTGGTGTTGTTTAATAAATATAAAAACAAAATAGTAGGAGTAGACTTAAAAGAAGTACAGGCAATTCACTTAAGCTACTGGTAAGACCACCACGTAGTGATTGATATTTAGCAGGCCAGTGGACAAATGTGTCTAAAATATAAGATAGGTTTCTGAGCCATAAAATGTATAGCTGGGGATGGTCAGATTGAATTATTATTTTAAATTTAGAAAAGAACAAAGAGATAACTACAATTTAAAGACCAGATGGATACAAAAGAGTGGTTGGAGAAATACCTAAAATGTGTTCTAACTAGAAGGCCATGGTAGGCACATTTAAATAATTAAGGGAATCGATTTAGTGAAGTGGTGGTGGGTTTAGTAAAATGCTACTTTGTTAGTTGCTTGAATGAGGTAAAACAGATATCTGAACACATTTAAATATTACTGAGAATAATAATTCAGAAGACAAAATAAGGTTGAAAATGCAAGATAAAGGTAAGTGATAATGACTCTCTTGATAATCCAGAAAGTGTGAAATTTTGAGATTTATAGCAAAATGAAAAGATTATTTTTTGACTGGAGGTGAGACAAGTCTCCCATTTTAATAGAAAGTGGGGAGGAATGGTTAGGCACAGCTATAGGTAGCTTTGTTAATTTGATGGTCAGATGTTTAAAAAAAAAGCTCATGGTTTTTATTGCTGTGAAGTAGAAGGTAAGAAAATCAACTTATTAAAAATTTGGTATGAGTATTGATAGAAAATAATGATGAAAGGACTATAGGTAGATTCCTTAGAATCTTGAGTGATAGTTGAAGTTGAGACCAAGACTTTATAGTGACAAGAATCAGAAGAGTTGTGTGATTTTTCTGGAAAAAGTCTTAACAGAACTAATACAGTTTATATTGGCATTTCTAAGGACTAACAAACTCTAAGATGCAGATGAAGGCAGGTCCTAGTTGAGAACACCAAGGTGAATACCACCATGTGAGACTGCTAACTGTACAATGTCTGACCTTGGGTTGCCCGTCTTTCAAATTTCTGCAATTTTTAGCTCTAAAATGCCCTAATTCTAAAAATATTCTAAATTACTAAAACCCATGCAATAAAACATACTACAATTTAATAGTTCTCTGTTTGAAAACAATAAAAATATAAAATGTATAGTCTAGTTCTAAAGAAACTTAAGCTATGAGTGTTGGCTTAATTCAATATAAAATCCATAGAATATAAAAAAGAATTGTGTTCTTTCAGAATAAAGAGTCAAGTGATTAAATCTCTTGCATTTTCCAATTTACAATGAATAAAACTCAAACAAAATTTGTGAACTCGACATCCTGAGATTATTTTAGAAAACTCTATTTGAGACACATTAGTATTGTTGACAGGAAAAATTGAGTTCACTAAAGTATTGCATTAGATAATATTATAATTTTCCCCATGAGAGTGTCGGATGTGTCACTATTGTGTTAAGAAGAAGAGAAATAAAAATGAAACCATAACTGAACAGAAAGGCAAAGGTTTTGTGATAACCTACCAGAGGCTTGCTACTGCACTGTAAAGAATTTGCATTTCAAAAAATGCACCACCGTGTTATCGCCATGACCTCCTATGTCTAACGTAAAAGTTCTCATATAAAAATCATATGAAGCACACACAAACAGCAAAAAGGGTATAAATTAGAAGAGATTAGCTGAATTAAAATCTCAGTTTTCTTGTCATGCTCTTGATCAGCTCAACGAGTATTTAGAAAATAAAAAGTATGTATTAATTAATAATACCCTATGTCTAAATATGACTGAGCCCTTAGCAGTTTCATATAAACCTGGATAAGTGTATCACTGCAGAAAATAGAATTCTCACTTTAACTTAGGTTGACAGAAACTTTAACATATGATATTTTTAATTAAATAGTAATATTTTATATTATTGTTCAAGTACAGTTGTAATTTATATAAGTACTTACACATTTTTAAGCTCATGATTATTAAAGAGAATGACTCTTAATCATTTCCACTAAAATTTCTATAAGGAGTAAAGTTTGGGAGCTCAGTCCAATACAAACATTGTTTTCTTGAGGCAACATGTTTTACTTTTGAAAATGTAAAAGTTGTTTTTAATTTCACAGTAATTTAGATTTTAGTTTTTTAAAGTAAACCAGTAAAACTGGTTCACTTGGAAAAATGCCCCATGCCTAACCAGTCCCCAAGACTCAGCCCCTGTTAGCTCATAGGTCAAAGTCGAGAGGATTGGTAGTTAGGTTTGACAGCAGAGGTGTTTCTTCTGGTATTTCCTTTCCTCAATGCCTTGATGTACACTTACCTAGTACTTAAATGTCCTCTGGAAGTAAATTAAATACTAGAAATCTGAGCATGGGCAGGCTTTAGGATATATCCATATAGGATCAAATACTTTATCCATCAAGATACTTCACTGGAATTTAATTACCTAACAACAATGAATAAATAAATAAATCAATAGATAGATAAATAAATAAATAAAATATTAAAGGCATGAATGAGGAAGGGAAGGGAAACTTTAACACATTATGAGTGAGGAAGGGAAGGGAAACTTTAACACTAAATGATTGAAATAAAGACTCAACTCTTTAATTCAGTAAGCTTAAACATTTAATAGAATATTTTTAAATACAAAAGGTACCTCAGATGGCAAATGCTATAACATTCAATTTTTTACTATAATGTTTGATTTTTTAACCTAGGTTCCTTTATTCAAGCAGATTTTATGAATTCAATATTAAACAAGAATAGATAAATCCTCACAAGACTGTCCCCTTCTCTCTCCCTACTCCCCACAGCACTCAGATATTCCTACAGTTCTTGGACACATTTCAATGTGGTTGGGATTGACAGCATGGAAAAATGATCACATAAATGTTTATGGAGATAAGAAAAAAAAACAAAACTAGATTTTCTGATTCTCATTTCAGTAAATTACCTGTGCTATTACATAGCACACATATCATTACCCTCTCCTTAAAAAAAAAATGTTCTCCCATCTAATCAACAAAACAAACAAGCAAGCAAAATATAACCAGAGACATTGAAATAAAGAACAAACTGACAGTAACCAGAAGGGAAGGGGGTGGGAGATAATGGGAGAAAGGAGAGAAAAGGTCATCAAGGAACATGTATAAAGGACCCATGGACAAAACCAAAGGGGGGAAGGAAGGGTGGGAGGTGAGGGTGGGTGGGGCAGGGTAAAGTGGTGGGGGGAAAATTGAGACAACTGTACTTGAACAACAATTTAAAAAAGAAAAAAGAAAAAAAAAGATGCACTGTTACCAGGCATTCAGGCCTCCAGAAGGCATGGGATTTACGTGTGTCAGTATTAAAGACAGAAAAATCTGCTGTCAGTCAGCTTATTTGGCCCGTGGAGCTAACAGAAAAGCACTTCCCACGGACCTGTGCTACTCGAAGAGTGGTCCTCTGACCAGAAGCACTGGCATATCCTGGGAGCTCGTTAAAAATGCAGAATCTGTAGTCCACCCAGATCCACTGATGAGGAATCTGTATCCACACCAAAGTTTAAGGAGAAACTGTGTGATAGGTATGAAACATAACCTATACTTTAAGCTTCTCTGATTTTTTCTGTTTCCTATACCTGTTTTCAAATATATTGAAAATATATTTTTTTAAATGTTGAGTATTCCTTAAGAGATTTGAAAAAATTTTCATTACTCTTAATATTAAAACCAAGTTCTATAACATAAGCCTTCAGTTACTTGTGGTCCCTAACCTGCTAAATTGTCCATCAGCCCTGTGACTTTGTACCTAATGATATCACTATCTGAAAAATATTTCCTTGCTCTGTTGGCCTATGTAATTGTTGGCATCAAGAAACTCACATTTCAAAAGGAGAAAGGGTCAGATAACACACAAATAATTGTATTAGAAGGACTATAATGATAACAAGAATCCAACCAAAGAATAGCTGGGCAAACTCAGGAAAAGACTGTACTTGGGTTGAAGACAGTAATAAGTGAAATGGACTTAAAAGGACAGATACAATTTTTATTGGCAGAGATGTTGAAAAGCATGTGGGATGTTGCTATAATATTTCTATTTTGGCTATGATGATGCATGGCACATAAAAAGAAGTAGAGAATACAAGACTGGGAAGATAAAATGGGATCTTCTTCATGTAAATCCGACTGCCAGCTTGAGTTATTTGTAAGTAACCAGGAAGGAAGAGGATTGAGTAAAGATTAATATAATCATTTGTACCCATAAATAAGATGAACCTGGTAGCAATGAGTAGGACGTACTGAAGACCACTTAGTTGGTACTACATGAGCCCAGGCAAGGATCAATGGGATAAAGAAATATACTAACTACAGTGACTAAAGTTGAGGGGATGCAGCTTACTCATTAGAAAGTAGAAGAAAGAGTAATAACTTAATTTTTGTCCCAAAGTCTTTATATAAGAGATTACATAAGATTATGGATGACAGTCCACGAAGTTTTCTGTCTCTAGAGTAACTAATTACAGAAAGTTAGTGTGAGAAATTAACCAAAAGCAGAAACAGTTGTCACGGAAGTTTAACTTTTTATGTCTCTCTGCAATGCATTGCAGATTCCAAAGGAGAGATAGAATTTCTCCTGATGAATATAACACTTTATCAGGTTCTGGAATGGAGATATTAGCAAATCATAAAGTTTTGATGCAATATTAGATAAAATAGGAGATATTTTTCCTCAAGTGAGTAGACATTTGCAGAAGTAAGTATTTATTTTAGGTACATTTATATTGTATAAACCGCAAGTGCCTATTCAAGTGCCTTGAAGCCTATATCAACATCTGATATCATCTCCGTGGAGGTTGTCCCAAATATTCTGAAATGTAATGTCCACTTAGAGACTTTTGTGAGCAGGTTAAAGCAAATCTTTACTTAAATAATGTATGTAAAATTATAAAAATAGAGTTACCACACAATTTATAAGCTTCACCACATAATTCCTTTGCTTTCATTTCTTTAACACTAACAGCAGTACCAATCACTGATTGTATTGTGGTGACTTGCAACTAAAAGCTGTTATCTGTCAAGAAATATCTTCACATAGCTGGAAAATAATATACTATAAAGCTCAAAGTTGTCTTCCAGACTGACAAAAAATGTAGGTCATTTTCTCAACCACATGGCAAGAAGGAAATCTGGGGTGCAACTATAATCTACATATGATCCAGCATATTAGTATGTGTAACTTTAGTTCTAAAAATTATAGTAATATAGTAACAGTTTGTTTTTATTCACTGAGAATAAGGTAAGCGATGTGGAAGAGAAATGTACCCTACAAATACTTTTGTAATAATGGCTCTAGTTGGCTCTGTTCCCCGGGTTCCTCCAGTATCTCTCTATGACCCAGCACCTCGTCCAAAACCGTGCTCATGGTACATATTCAGTAAAGACTTGCATTCTACGGCCTTTGTTGTACAAAGAGTGACATTATACTCTGTCTGAAAATAATCCAGGTTTTGCTTATTTAGAACAGACAATTATGTAATAAAACTAGAAATAGTAAACAGAAGAATTGAATGACCTTATCTTCTGCCTCCAGCACACTGTTTATCCTGCTTAGTGCTTTAACTACTGTTCTCTCACTCGTGGCACATGCACACACTCCAACACCTTACCTCTGTCACAGTCCTCTTCATCACTGCCATCCACACAGTCATGAACTCCATCACACAGCCATCTAATTGGGACACAGTAGGCTTTATTTCTGCATCGAAACTGATCTTCCTTACATTCAGTCATGCAGTTCATCTGTTCAAATACAAGTGGGCACTCTGGTTTTTATTAATGATAATGATACAGTCACAGGCAAAATAAACATGTGGCTGACAATGCTGGAGATTTATTATACTGTGGGTTTGTTTGTTTTAATGAATATAAACTCTACAAATGAAAATGGCATTTAGTACATAGACAGCATTAAAGTCCAGGGGTTGGTTGAAATTATTAGAGTCAATGTACTTGCCCTAACATTTTAGACAGACAAGAATAAAGATTCTGTCTCTTTCTTCTATTTTTATTACATTTGCTTTCCTAAATCTAATTCATGTAATTCAAAGATTTCAATCAAATGATAGGCTTTTACCTCATCTGTACCATCAGCACAATCATATTCTCCATTGCATTTCAACGATGCTGAAATACATCCTCCGCTGGCACATATATATTCACTTGATGAGCAAGTAGGAGAAGCTGAATGTAATTACAGGGTTGAGATTTAGAGTCAGTAAAGGAATGACTAGCTTCATAGAAAAAATGCATAAGCATATAAAATTAATAGATAGCAATGAAAATAGTTTACATTATTTAAAGTACATTCAACACTTGATATTAAATATTCATTTTAAAGGTGCTTTGTAATATACGGTATTGTATTAAATATACCTTGATAATGTAATAGCCTGTTCAGGTAGTATTCAACTAAATAAAGTAAAGAGAGGGAGAAACCCTACATATTCTCCATCCCTTTGATTTTGGAGAGGTAAATAACTTTTTATAATTTTAAATTAAATTATTTAGAAGATAAAATCCTTACATTATTTTCAAAACTATACTAGGATTTAGTGATCCTTGGGAATGTTAATTAATATGTATATGCATTGTATAAAGCTAAAAGAGGAAATCTCGGCATGCTCTCACAGACACTGTGATATCTATTTGATATTGATGTAAATGTCATATTTGCATAAGTTATAATAATTTTTTTTGTTTGGGGCTTTCAACACAAAGTGTGTGTGTGTGTGTGTATAGATGCACACACACTCTTAACAGAGCCTACAGAATTTTAAGTATTCCTTTATGATACAGAAAATTAAAATAACATGTAGATAAGTAAGTTATTACTAGTAGCCAATCTAATTAATTGACATTGAAATTACAAGAGCTGCCTTTGTCATCTATGGCTTTGAGTTTGCTTGCATTCAAATCTCTGGGGTTCTTGGTCTTTTGTTAGACCACTAATTAGCCAAATGTACTTACACAATGACTATGTGGTTTGAGTTGCATATTCCAGGAAAGCTAAAAAAGATTTTTCCTTACATTTTAATTTATTTTAATTGACAGTATTTGCCTAGGGATTTGTATTATTAAGTAGCTAAGATGTCTGGATTCAGTAAGAAAAAAAGATGTGATCAATTAGAGCTATGGACCATGGACTTGTTGCCAGAGCACTCAGTAGTAACATGTATGTCTTACATCTGCTGCTCCTACCTAGACTCTCAAAGTAATGCCTTCATGATTTTACACAGATTGCAGTATACTTTCCATAAATTTATGTTATATATTGCAATGTATTTAGTATATTCAGTAAAATAAACAAGTATACTTTGCTCAAAATAAATCCAAGAAAGCAGGATTTATAAAATCACCTCAGTTCCCTTCTAAGGATATCATTGCAAACAGATTAAAAACAATAATAGTCCTGGTTGGTGTGGCTCAGTGGATTGAGTGCCAGCCTTTAAACCAAAGGGTGGCTAGTTCCATTCCCAGTCTAGGGCACATGCTTGGGTTGTAGGCCAGGTCCCAAGGAGAGGGCACATGTGAGAGGCAACCACACATTGACGTTTCTCCTCCCCTATTTCTCCCTCCCTTTCCCTTTGTCTAAAAATAAATAAATAAAAATCTAAACAAATAATAAAAAACAAAAATAAAAATAAAATAAAATCTTTAAAAAGTAGCTTGTATAAAAATTAAGCTTTTTAAAGCATATTTATAGAGCTATATTTTAAAAATAGAGCCCTGGTTGGTGTAGCTCATTGGATTGAGTGTTGGCCTACAAACCACAGGGTCACCGGTTAGATTCCCAGTCAGGGCACATGCAGGTCCCTAGTGGGGATCACATGAGAGGCACTCATATATTGATATTTCTCTCCCTCCCTCTCTAAAAATAAATAAATAATTTTTTAAGAAAGAAATGTATAAATCAGGTGTATTTTTCCTATATGCTGGTTTTGCTTCCTAATTTTGTTTTGATTTTGGATCAAGATGTATGTAGTAATAATTACCCTTATGCTTCCTCTTAGTCAGTATCATGCTGAAATTATTATGTTCTGTTTTTTATTTTTAACATCTATAATTGAAAACCAGACTTTTACTGTACTTAGAGTTTCAACATATTTCATTTTGTCATCTTAAAAAAATAATAGCAAATGGTGTGGAAAGGTAAACAACCCATAAAATAATATTTTGAAAAGTAATGTTTAAACTTGAACATAGGAACAATCTTATGTGCTAAAACACTTTCAAAACATATAAATGCATACCAATTAATCTATGTACAGATATTTTAGATTATTTCAAAAGAACAAATGTATGCATGAATTTTATAATTTTTTGTTATTTAAATAACATTGCTTAAAGTTAAATTCTATCAAGTTGAAATATCAGCTAAATTTAATATCATCTCAATCATTTTACCTGATTCACAGTTCTTCTCATCTTCTCCATATTTACAATCTTCATGACCATCACATTTCCATTTTGCAGATATACACTGACCATTGGAACACTGGAACTGATCTCTAGAACAACTTGTTTCACAATTTCTCTGTAAAAAAAAAAAATCAACCCAGATGTAATTAAAATTAAATTATTTGACAGCTATATCCCAAATGACAACTAAAACCTTACACGTAGAAACCTAGAAGTATAGAATCCAAGTCTGCCACATATAAGCAACTCAGCTCAGATGATCACATGTAAGCCCATTACTACATAACATAATTAAAACAATTTTCCACTTTCATTTGTCTCTGTAATAATAAAACTGGGAAGTGAAAAAAATATAAATGCCAAGACTCCATCATACTAATTAAAATGCTCTGAGTGGATCATTCTTCAATAGACAATTATGGAGGAGCTTCCGATCAAGATGGCAATGTAGGCAGACATGGCTCACCTCTTCACACACCCATATCAAATTTATAACTGAACTATAGAACAACCATTACTCAGAAATATCAGAAATTGAGTCAAATGTAAGTTTGACAACTACAGGATTAAAGGAACCATATCCTTCCAGACTGGCAGGAAGTGTGCAGATACTGAACGGGCTAGCCCCACTCCTACCTGGATAAAAATTCAGGAGGACTATCTTTGGAGGGAGGAGTCCCAGACCCACACCAGGATTCCCCAACTCAGGATTCCAGTGCCAGGGAGATAAGTCCCCACAACTTCTAGCTGTAAACACCAACAGGGTTTGAGTCAGTGGAGGAGGCTGCTGGACCCCTGAGCAGTTCCTCTTGGGGAGACCACACTGGGACTCACCTACTCATACTTGCACCCTCTGAGCTCCAGCACAGGGTTGGCAGCTTGAAGGGCACCAGTGGAATAAATACAGGGAGAGGAGGAAGTGTCTGGCATTGGGGCAAGCAGAGGCCGTTATCCCTTTGCTCCACAGAGCTGGTAGGCTGGTGCCAAATCTGATACTCCATCAACCTGGTTAATACTATGTGACCCACCTTGGGGAGCCACAGAGGCTCTACCCCACCCAACTTATGGCCCACCCAAGCTGCTTTTCCATATGAATGGCTGGTCTTGGCTCCTAAATCCTATCAAACAAGCAACAGCTGGCCTCAGTGAGCCCTAGCAGCAATAAGATTAGAGTCACAGCTTGGCTTCACATGGGAATTTCCAAGCCCAGCACAAGTTGCAGCCATCTCAGATTGATTTACAGTTTAGGCAGGGTGCCCCAGGCATATCAAAGGTGGGGGCTGTCCTTGGCCTGCACCATCCAGGAAACCCCAGGGCCAACTCACCCAGTGGAAAGTTACAGACCACATTGGAGCACCACCACCCTGCCCTACACAGATGACCCACCACAGAGGGCAGAGGTTGGTGGTCAGTGGTCACAGCCAATATTTGTAGCTAACTGATCTGGGTAAATCCTTCCCATTGATCTGCCAATAACAACCAAGGCTCAACTACAAGAGAAGTGTGTACTCAGCCCATACAAAGGGTGAACGTCGAGTACCCAGGTTGGGTGATAAGGGGAGGCTGTGCCACTGGACCCTACAGGGCAATGTAATTTTAATAATTGTAAGGGATTCTCCCTACTGGGTAGTTCAGTTGGTTAAAGCATCATCTTGATACACCAAGGTTGCAGGTTCCATCTCCAGTCAGGGCACATACAGGAAGCAAACAATGGATGCATGAAAGAGTCGAACAGCAAATCTCTGTCTCTGTCTCTGTCTCTCTCTCTCTCCCAGGTTCAATTAAAAAATAATAATTGTGCAGGAGAATAAAGATTATAGGGTAAAAAGTTTAATCAGTGATTTCTAAGAAACTCATCCAGGTCATTGGGAGTGGAGTGGAAGGATGGCATGTGAAACAAACAAACAATGCAAATGTTTTGCATCGGCAAATCTTCCCTAGTGTGTTCTCTCTTTATCCTTCTTCCCATCTCTTTTCTCCTAGACCTGTCCTTTTACAGTTTGCCTTCCTGTTCATATTCTTATCTTTCAACAATTGTTCATAAAGTTAACTGTGAAATGAACTGTCACAATTGTCACTTGTGCTAGCTCACATATAGATTTGTTTTGGAAGTCACACAAGATAGTATCTATAGCTTTAGGGATATTCCAATTTCTTATGTGTGATCAATGAAAGGTATCCACTAGAAATGTAACCTTCCTTGGAATCTGACCATCCTGACTGAAATGGATATAACAATGAAATATCTTGCTGGGATTATTTTTTTTCTCCACCGTTAAGGAATTTCTGTTTTTGACAAAATGCATTTGTCTGTTCCTTCCACAATAGTTGCAATAGCCTCACAGCTTGTGAGACTCTCAGGTACTGAAACATCTTGAACTATTACTTTCAGCTTCTTCCTAGTTTTACCCTTATATAAGGATGAAGAGTTTCCTTTCTAAAAACCTATGATTTTTTCTTTGTTGATGGATGTGTAATAGACTTCCTGCTATATAATTTATTTTCTTCCTCCATTTTTCCCCAAGTATTGAGGGTTTAATTTTTCCCAGAGTGTTTCTTAAATAAGACTACAAAGAGAAATAAAATTTACTCTCTGTATTTGATAAACTCATTGACTAATAGGAAAGACCAGCACCTAAACCAACAATTATAATAAAATACATTACCTGTCAAAATAAATGGGAATGGTTTGAAACACATGCATTCTTAAGATTTTTAAGAAAGACTTCACAGGGACAGTTTAAAGAGGAATGAAACTACCTGAGAAAAGGCTTTTAATGTGCAAGGATAATTAGAAATTTTTTGTATCTGAGGAGAAGCTATGTAACAGTGAATGGTGTCAAAATATTGGAGAAATAGTCATAGAAAAGGATTTTATATGTTTTATTCACCGCCATACTCCTCATGTTCAGTGCTATGCTTCGGAATAGTAAGCATTCAATAAAAACTGATGAATGAATAAGTTAATGAGTGAATGAAGTAGCAAATACAGAAAATAAAGAATATAAATTAAAATCTCATGTAATTAAGCTTCACTGGGGCAGGAATCATGTCTGATTCTATGGATACAGATCATGTCTGATGGGTACAAAGTATTTATTACCATGCCATAATTATAATAACTGCTTAGCATATGGTTTTAGAATTAATGAATGGTTATCTCAGCAATAACATCAATTTAAGTGAAATAGCTCACTAACCAATGACACACGCGTATCTGTATTGATAACATAGAAGATGGTACTTTTAGACATGTTATCATCAGAAGATTTCAATCTATAATAAATTACAGTTGTGTGTATGCATAGATACATTAGGATATAATGTATATATCTTATATGCCTATAGGGTATACATACTTTAATTATTTTAGACATTTAAAAATACACAGAAAGTAGAGACTAGAATAATGAACTTCATGTACCCAATTATGCATGTTTAACCTTTACCAATATTTCATGCTTCATACATGCTCTGCCTATGTATTTACATTCTGAACTATCTTAACAATAATAGCATCAGAAAATTAACAATATCACAAAATTAACAAAAATTCCTTAGTATAAAGTTGTTCTCAATCCATACCACAAATGTCCTCATTTTCTTAACTATATAAATTATTGTTCAGTAAAATCAGGATGTAAAAGAGTTCTGCTCATTGAATTTGATTTGAGTTTCTTTTAATATAGAACTATTTCTTATTCTCTTAATTTTTATATGTCATTTACTACTTGAATAAACTTGGTTATTTGTTCTATATAGTGTCCCACATTCTAAATTTGGCTGATTAAATTCCAAGAATGTTGATATCTTAACAACCCCCTAAGTGAAAAATAAGCTCTTTATTATTCTAAGTACTGTTATAAACTTATATATTTCTACATAATTACTGCATCTCAATCCATTGTAGTCATTTTTTGTTATGATGTTCAAATTGTATCTTTCATCAGTACAAACTTCTTCAAATTTTCTCCTCTGTACTCTGGACACTATACTAACCATCTTGTTTGGCTTGACAAAGTGTTAGTAGCTCGTTTTGTCACTTTTCCTTCTCAGACCTGGAATTAGACATTTCTCAAAGGACTTTTGTTCCATTTAATTAGAAAATAGTGTTTAGTTGCTACTATGTGAATGATAGAAATAATTTTTAATGTAGGGATGTCATTAATTTTAGGATTTTTCTGTAGCAGAACTATAAATTATATATTTTAAGGAAAAAAATCACATTTTATTGTGATATTTTTGCATTTAATATTATAGAGTTTTTATTTATACTCTTTGTTTCTACATTTATATCTCCTTTCTTTTTATTAAAAAGTTGAGTGCTAATAATATTAAAATAATTAAACATTTGAATTATCTTACTCTCAAGGCATGTGGATATCAAATTAATAAAATCAATATTATTATCCAAAACAAGTCTATATATACAGGTTAGCATTCCTTCGCATTTCTTTTTGTTCTTACAATATATTATAGCAGATGAAGTGGCCAACTATTATATTTTAAAGTTACTTTAATAAATTCTTCTCTGTATATGGAACTAATTTGCTATACAATTATATTGATTCAAGTTTTTAGTTTATTTCTTATTGTTTTAGCTAGATATTAACAAACTACTGTTAGTTCACATTCATACAAAACTTATGCTCACATTTTCTCCTTTGTTCCTAATATGAAATAGCATATATGTAATTCTGTTTTCTAAACATTTGTTCAGTTCACCCTTTTTGCTTGTTTTTTTTTTATCAATATAACCTGTCATGTTAGACTTTAAGATATAAATCCATTGCCTAAATATTAGCCACCTCTTTACAAATAGACTGGACTAAATGTCTTTAAATGTAGAGAAAGGCCACCTTTAAGAGAGTTAATTTGATTCCCTTGCGGCATTATCTTGAAAATATGTAGCTAATGGAGATATATTCAGCCATCAAAGAAAAATGCTGTTAATAAGAATATCTAATTTAAAATGAATAAGATTTTGAAAAAGAAGATCCTGTTTATGTATCTTGGATATCTAATGAATAACATGCAAGATAAAATCATAAGCTTTAAGCAATCTATTCCCTTCTCTTGATGTTTCACAGATTAAATAGGCTTGTGGAAAATATTTTTTAAAGAAAACAAAACATTTTTGTGGTATGAATGAGTTTATGTGAAATGTGTTTTCCTGAGAATTTAATATAATTTTTGAATAAATACACCCTGAGTAAATATGTAGCTGAGGAATGTAAGAATTTAACTCCCACATAGATTTTTTGAATTTAATTTCTATTGCTGACACTATTGCAGAAGTCCCCATCCCCCAATCCCGTTTGCCCACCTCCACCCAGGCCCTTCCCACTGACCATCACCACACTGTTGTCTGTGTCCACTAATCCTTTCACTTTCTTTTGCTTTGACTTTTTTTATTGAATAGTCTATGAATAGAAATAGTATTTTTCAACTTCTCCTGAGAAACCTTTGTAACCTGGAAGTTTAGGTTTTCTGCCTGCAAAGTAAGAAGTTACAACCATTTGTTTCTAAATCCAGGCTCCTAAATGTGATTAGGGGGCATATTAAAGCAAGTGAGATAATGCAGATTTGTGTGGTCCTGATGAGAATGACTGAAGGCTGGGAAGAACAGTTTGTGTGGGTTATGTGAATGGTAAAGACCTGCAGTATCACTCTGCCAAAAAGGCAGGAACTCAGTGGATTCCTCAGGAAGTTGGACCTGAAATGCAGAAAACTCTAGAGCACAGGGAAGATTATCTCTGGCCAAGCCACATCCAGTGGGAGGCCCTTCACGAGGAGTAAGTACATCCACAGGTCACCCAAGGCAGCAGAGATACAGGGAGTCACTGTTTCCCAGAGGAATTATGGTGGCCACCAAGGTCCAGAGACCAAATTTTCTTTATCTGTGACTATATTTGACTGTACAAGTGCTATGCTCCTGATACTAACATGGAATATAACATTAAAAGAAAAAATCATGAGAAGTGACTATTAACTACTGGTATATTTCTCCCTGATATTTAAAAATGAGGCTTTAGGTCATTTTAGATTTGATTTGAGAAGATATATCACCACACATCATATACTGTTTTTAAAGCATAACAGAGTAATTGATAGCTGAAATATAAATATATAGCTTCATAAATCATGAACTGTGTGAAATATTATAAATGGTAACACAGTCTAAGTTTACAGAATTATCCAGAGAAATTCTAAACTTTTTCACTTAAGCTTTATGTATGCAGTACTTATTATAAGAGGATTGTGATTTATCATCTAAGCAAAGCTGAACCTGTGGTTTCATGAAAATTGATGATCTGCATTGACGTCTTTGATACTTTATCAATTGAAGAAAGAGACTGGGGAGAAGAAACTTTTTAAAATGCATAAAATATTAGTCTTGCCTATAAATACTGCAGCAAATTTATAACGTATTCACAGATGGCAAGGGCACCAGCTATAGGGAATAGGGTTTCCAAACGTCCTATTCCCCACCCAGCCATTTACCACTTGTAAAACAGACTATAAAACTAACTGTCAGTGGTAGCACAAGAGCAAATTCCCTGTGCAGCATGTGGGCAGCACAGACCTTAGATAAAATACTCATTTCAGTGTGTCAGGAGCAATGCATTTCAGAGCTGTCCTTGTCACACTCATTGGATTAAACAATGTTAATTATAAATGTGATTTCAAAGAAATTCTTTATTTTTTGTTTGATGTTTCAAGGTTTCCTACCTCATCGGAGCCATCTGCACAGTCAAAATCTCCATCACACCAAAACCTGGAAGAAACGCAGTCCCCATTGCCACAAAGAAAATCTTTCAAAGTGCAGGTCTGTGGCTCTGGGGACAGAAAAATAGCATAGGTTTGTTCTGTTATATGCAGCTGCATTTTAAAATTTATATAACATACAATATTAGGTAGCATTAATAAAAAAGCAGTTAGTCCAGCAGAACTAATAAATTGTTTAGGAAAAATGTTTCATGAAACATCTATGGTACATAATATAATGACCTTTCAATTTTATTTTTAAAGTCATGAATAGAAAGTGACATTATGGAAACAAATTGAAAAAAAAAAAGACAAAATATAAACAGCCCATTGTTTAACAAAAATACACCAGTAAAGTAAAATAAAAGGCATAAAAATCATAAAAATCTACATACTATAATATAAAATTGATCATTTTCGGTTGTTGGAATTCTAAGTCATTTTATGCATTTACTTTAAGTAAGACATTCTGTGATTCCCCGTAGCCACAGGGCTGTCTGCTAACTGAGGAGTGAGTCTAGCCCTCAGTTCCTGATTTTTTATCATGCTTTATAATGACTTTCTAACTCTTCAATTTTGTCCCCAGAAACTCCAGAGTTCATAGAACAAGAAGCATACATCAGGGTATTATTGGACATGACTCGTTGGATACAAGTAGAAGAGGCAGAAGGAGGTTCTTTTTTGGGGTGGAGGGACTTTCTGTTCATACAATTGCTTGCTTATTCTCTATGTAATTTACCTCTCATTTTAGATAATTTGCCAACTGTTGATTAACTATGCTTTGCCACATTCCACATAAAACTTAAACCAGAGTATGACTTGCTATTTGGCTTAACTATCAAGTAGAACATAGCTCATCTGGACAATAAAATAGATTTCAGAAATTTGTTCCTGCAAGTAATCTCTGTGACTGTTGGAAATCATTTCTTGTTAATTATTGCTTTCTAAACCAAACTAGTATCTGGCATGATGCGAGGCATTTTCTCTATGGAATAACTGTATTTATGCTGTCTTACATACAATAATATTCTTACTTGAGTGAAGAAGGAATAGGTAACAAAAATTACTTTTAAAGAACATCTATTTGAAGCCTAAGTTCCTCCATAAAGACTGTGAATAATTCAGCCTGCATTTAAATACTGTTCTGCACAAAACTCGGTTTCGAGGTACAGGGTTTGGTGTCATGAAGGCTCCTACACTTCCATAGAAAGTTCCCTACGGAAAACATCGGGGGAGCTGTGGCAAGCGGAATACATATCAGAGAATTTTGTTCTGCTCTGGGATTTATTTTAAAATATGAACTTCAGGTTTTATATTAAGACAAGCTGCTACTTCGCGGAATGGGGAAAAAAAAAACCCACTAACTGAAGCATTCCGTTTATGACTCAATACTCCCGTGAGTATAAAAATAGGAGTTTCTTTTTTGCTTTTTTTTCATCTTATGTTTACATATATTATCCTTTAATCTTAAGAAGCAATTTTATTAATACTTACATTACTTACACTAACAATAATAATTACTACCAATTACTGATTGCTTATTTGTTATTAGGCACTTGGTGAAGTTAGTGCAAAGTACTGCTTGAATTAACTCATCAGTTTTAACTACCTTATAAGGTAGTGTTATTATAGGATCCTTTTTTGATGAGTAAATCAGGGCACAGAAAGGATAAGAAAATTACTCCAAATCACCTAGTACGTAGAGAGCTATTACTGCATTTGAATGTGAGACACGATACCAGGGCCTATACTATTTACTAGGCAATATTATTGTCTCCCATACAACTGAGGAAGTAATAAGTGCTTACATATTACAGAGATTAACATGAAATCCCTGAGAATTCAAATTACTTGTTTAAGGCACCTGGCTAGCTGTATCTATTTCATTTAGTAATAATAAAAAAGGACCCTTTTCCACTTCTAATCTCCCCACATGATGATATTTTATTCTCCCTCATATGGACTGGCCACTCATTTTGATCCTAAGGAATGCAAAAACAAACAGCCTCAGAGTTAAAAAGGAGCTTTGAAAGCCAGCTTGCACAAGATTGAAGAGACTAAATTCAGAAGAAAAAGTGACTTTCAAAGCTATATTTGTTAGTGGCAGAGCTGAAAGGTTTATAGACTCCAATTTCTCTACTGGGGATATTATCATAAATCCATGGAAATAAGTTAAAAAGTTAGAGGAGTGTGGGTGTAAGCATTTGAGGAGAATTTTTAGAATACAATTAGTATAACTGACATGCTATACAAATAATTCTCTGATATAAATTTAGTGTGAAAGTACTAGAAATTCAAATAAGACAGACATCTTCCCTCTATGTAAACCTTAATCTAGTTGATCAAATCATTTGGTATGTTTATATCTATTGATATGTTATCTCCTAATAATATAAGTATATGAAGACATTTTTTGTACATCAATTACCTAGAAGGGAGACATGCCATATACAATATACTATATGTTTTCATATAGTATACTATACAGTATATATAGCTTATATAGTTTATCATACTATATGATGAGAATAGCATAGATGTTGAATTTTCTCAGATATTTCCAAACCTTTGATCTAGATTATGAAATATCTTTAGTAACAATAAAGCATCCTTATTTTTAAGAGCGGAAATCATTGTTGAAGCAAAGTGTCCCTGCTGTAAACTTAACAAGGGTAATGATCAGTTGATGATGATGAAATAACAATGGAACAATTATCCTATGTGAATATAAAAAGGAAGAAACCATATTAAATGTAAAACATAGTTGGCTCCACTACTATTTGAACTCATCTCACATACATGCCTGGAGCATTTCCAACAAAATTTTGAAAAGTAAATTCATTAAATCAAATTCATAAACAAAGAAGCCCAAAAGTGACTTTAAAATACATTACTAATATTATAAACAGGTGTCAGACACTGTGCCAGGCTTTGGGACATAGCCCTACTCCCAAGAGCTACTCCAGATACTTAAATAAGAATTTAATATAAATGTCATAAATAAATGAGGCAATAGAACACAAGTAAGTGTTGAGGATTAGAATATGGTTATGTTAAAATTTTTTTTTAATTGTAAGTCTGATTTACTATCTCAACTATGTTTCACTACTTAATGTTAGCTGACAATTACTGTCAACTGTGTCAAATGCATACTATTGGCTAATGTATTTCTAAAATATAATATGTACTACTTCTCTTTTGGGTATATTGTTCTCATATATATAATAATTATATGCTTAATTATGTGACATATAGTCATAATTAAAATATATAGTAATTAATCAAAATATATATTATAGTTACTAAATGTGTATAATTATAGTAGTTTTATTGCAATCATCCATGTATAATTATAATAGTGTCAGTGGATTACACAAAATTGGAAATATTTGATAACATTTTAATATAGCAACAGTATTTTTTTCTAAGTCTGATTTCTATGTCACTAGTCTCTTGGTGCTCCCTATAGATATTGTATCATTTTCTCATTCTTCATACTTTCAGCTTCTGTCTCTGTAGAACTGCTGCCATTTTCAATATGTAAAACTTCTCATTGCGTCTGGCCTATTCTAGATGGTATCTTTAAACACCATTTTTTATCTAGATCTCTTTTTGATCCTCCTATAACACATTCTTACACATTTCACATGTTGCCAACTTTGGTGCTTGTCTTGAATATGCTTTCTTTCCTTCCATGTCATAACTCTAATATGCCTCATTGTTGTTCATTGTAATCTCTTTTCTGAAAATTCATCAATATTACTTATTTGAGGCTGCAAGCTCAAAAGGAAAAGGACATAAAAGAGAATTGCACATAATTGGGTATTTTATATTGTAATGCTTGGAAATACAGCTACTTCCCTCATTTTTTTTGCCATGAAGTTTTCATAATGATAAGTGAGAGGCAGTATTGCTTCTCTTTGTTTCCTTAATCAAAGACTGGCTTTTAAATATTGTATTTATTTATTTTAGAGAGAAGTAAAGGAAAGGAGAAAGAGTGAGCAAGAAACATTAATGTGTGAAACAAACATCGATTGGTTGCCTCTCACATGCACTCCAACCACAGACCAGGAACGACACAGGCCTGTACCCTGATCTGGAATCAAGCCGATGACAATTCACTTGAGAGAGGAAACTCAACCAATGGAAACCCACCAGTCAGGGCGAAGACTGACTTTCAGAGGTCAGCAAAATGATACTTAGTCACCTAAAAGCCCCAGCTGACTCAGAAGCAGACTATCTCAACTCTTGTTCTTCTTTTCTTATTATAACAATTATCCTAACATCTCACACAATTTTAGTTACCACTTGAATAGAGGGTTTTCCAAGATATAAATTTCTCATCTTCCCTCTCTTGCTTTCAGTAGCCTTCAGTCATAGGGTATTTCCTCTCAACTGTCTTATAGATAATTAACACTAAAGGTATCTTAAAACAAGCTGGGTAGTTATTCATATATTTAAGCTCTGAAATACTAATCAATTAAATAGAAAGTATGTACAGGGTGGGGCAAAGTAGGTTTACAGTTGTGTGTATACAAAACAGAGTTTATTGGTGTGTTATTACTTAGTACAATTTTTTTCCATATGAACAACATCTACTTACTCTTGCCCCACTCTGTATATAATTCTTTCTCTACAAACCTCACCCTTTAGATTTTTATATCATGGGACAGAATCTGAGAACTTGCTTTTTTTTTTTTTAACATTTTCTTTATTTCATCTTTAGAGGGGAAGGGAAGGAGAGAGGGAGAGAAATATTAATGCATGGTTGCCTCTCATTCGTCCCCTGCTGGGAACTGGCCTGCAACCCAGGCATGTGCCCTGAATGAGAATCAAACCACGATCCTTTAGTTCACAGGCCTGTGCTCAATCCACTGAGCTACACCAGCCAGGGCAGAACTTGCTTTTTAAAGTGTTTTGTTTTGTTTTTAAGAAATTGCTGATTAAAGGAATCTAGAACACTCAAATGACTCTCTGACACTTTTTTTTTAACCTTTCTAAATAATATGATCAGTTGGGAGAGATCTAGGTAAAGAGGAAGCAATAAATATTTCTATATTCAGAGCACTCCATAATCATAGCGATCCAGAGAGTTCATGTTTAATGTAACTGGTACTTAAACTCTAGTCAGATTAAGTGTGAAAGTTATTCAAAAGATTATTTGTTATTTTGCAAACTGAATATCCAACTGGTTTATTATGGCTGTGGCTCTACTAATGCTATGCTTTTATATAATGAAACAATATGCTTTAATAAAAGAATCCCTATTTTGTCTTCTGTGTCTTGGGAAATGAATACTGTTAGTACAATTTATTAAAGTAGATATTATCATTATCATCAAATCCTTTTTGAAAGTAGAAGCATATAAATATTTAATGAATGGAATTTGATTATCTTATTTTAAACATGATTACATAGCTCTCTTTGTTTAAACAACAGTGTAAGAAAGTACTAGTAAGCATAATATAACCAAAGACACTGAAATTGAGAATAGGCTGACAGTCACCAGAGGGGAGAGGGGAGGGGATTTCAGGGGAAAAGGGGAAGGGTTTACAGGAACAAGTATAAAGGACACATGGACAAAAACTGGGGCGGGGGAGGCTGGAAATGGGATGGAGGTGGGGAGGGCTGGGGCGGTGGGCTCGGATGGGAGTAAAAGACAGAAAATGGTACAAGAGCAACAATTTAAGAAATGCTGTGATATACTACAAAAAAAAAGAAGTAGCAATGACAAAGTCCACAAGCTTAAAAAAAAAGTACTAGTAAGAAATATATTCAGAAATTAATGCCAGAATATAGAAATGCTGTTACCATTTTACATACTCCCATACTTCCTGGAAAATAAATATTCTGGATAATTATTATTTTTTGAATTTATTACATAAAAATGCAGGGGATAGATAATGCTAATAGTGTTGTCCTATTTTCAGAGAAAAGCATCTTGAATAAATATAGTGTTCACCACTCTGGAGAAAATAAATGATATTTCACTGAAAGAAGCTCATGGGTGAATTTGTAGTGTAAAAGAATTCGAGACTGAAATGAAATGAATACCACCAGTTAAAGAATGGTATGCTTTGTACTGTCTCCACATCACTCAGCTCATTGCATGAGCTCGCATCAAGGGCTGCCTTCATTGCATACTGAAGGGTTGCATTAAACCTCATGATGCTTTCATACCAATTCTGATGACTATTAGAAAATAACTCCCAGGATACGCATTTCAATAATTCTACCATTTGAGATTCAGGTCAATGTAGTCTGAATATTCTTGTCCAGATGTGAATATATGTATAAAATGAGAGCTGCAGGACAGATAGTCTCATATTTACACCTTAATTGAACTAAAAATGGCTATCTTGTGTTTTGAATAGGCTGTCAGCTCTCAACATTCCCAAGAGAGTGTTACTTACTACAGTTTTCTTCATCTGAATTATCACTGCAGTCATTTTGACTATCACACCGCCAGTGGTCTGGAATACAGTTGTTGTTTTTACACTGGAATTCATGAGGTCCACAAGTTTTTTTATCTGTAATAGAACCACAGTTTCATTGTTGACTTCCATGAAGACATCCCTCACAATATCCTTATAGCCATGTCAAATCCAGTCATATGACATTTCCTCAGATCTCAATTAAAATGCTAACTGATAAGCTTTCCCAAGGAAAACTGGAGGCAAATACTGAACACAATTCATCTTTCTGTTTTGTTCTATGTTATTATTGGCCATGTTTTCATCACATGCTAATTACAAGTAATTGATTGGACCACCCTTTCAAAGTCAACACAAGTCAATTAATTACAAAAAATGAAAATTATCCCAAACTACCTTTCTCTTAGAACATCACTCCTCAAAGCCACCTCTATTTATGCTAAAAAGTAGCAAAAAGGAATGGTTATCAATCAAACTCTGAGGCTGTTGTCTTGTCTTTCTCCCTAAGGATCTCTTATTCATAATCTAACTATAGTCAGCTGCTCTAAATTCATAAATTGTAATAATGCATTACATGTACAGACCTTGATTATTAATAAAGTTACATCTTAATCAAACCTCTAAACAATCTCACTAGTATCAGAAGTATTAACTAGCTCTTCACTTTAAAAATGACAAAACAGAGACTCTTAGAAGTTTATTAACTTGAATAATTTTTTTCATCATCAAAAGACACAGAAATTATTAAAAAGTGTGCTATAATTCCTGATTTAGTGCTCTTTACAACAAATCTACATTCATATGAGCAAGAATCAGAATTCATGTAACAAGAGTTTATTTGATGTTTAGGTCATATATTTCTAAAATTTCTTTGAATAATACCTAATTGTATATAGTCTAAAACATTGCTTCTTAAACTTTAATGTGGATACTTAAAAATCACTTGGGAATTTTGCTAAATGCAGAGATTGCGATTGAGTAGATCTGGATTTCTGACAAGCTCTCTAATGATAACATTGTCCTTGGTCTATGAAATACACTGAAAGCAAGGGTCTAAGCATCAAAATTACATAAATTCAATAACATAAAAATAACAAAATTATACATTTAAATATATAATTTAGGACACATTTATTTTCTTTTCATATACTTAGACCAACTTTTTATTCTCAACTGTATTAGAAATGAACAATGAAGTGTTTAATAATTCAGACTGGTAAAATACAGTAGCTAAAGGAGAAGATAAGCTCTTTGACAATGTTTGCTATATTATACTTCAATGCATCTTATAAAATTCAGATCCAAACAGAATTATAAAAACAGAAGTGATTTAGGTATAATTATGAAAATTTAAAAAATGAACATCTATTGAGAACTTATGTCAGCATGTCCATAAATATGACCACACTCAATCTTCATAACATCCCTGAGAATTATTGTTATGTGCATTTAAACCACAAGGAATATGTTTAAGTTGCTTCTCCCATCTTACAAAAGTATTAAATGGCAACCGAGAAATTTTTACCCAAATTCAACTTCAGAAACATTTTAAATTTCTGTAGATATTCCCATGATAGACTTCAAATGCATTTTTCTACTAAATAGGTGATTTCCCTTCACTTCCCTCCCTCCCTCTTCCTTCCTTCCTTCCTTCCTTCCTTCCTTCCTTCCTTCCTTCCTTCCTTCCTTCCTTCCTTCCTTCCTTCCTTCTTACCTTCCTGCCTCACTGCCTTCTAATGATGACTCAGAATCTGGTGTGTCACTATCTCAAGTGCTGTGTTTTGTAATATATGCATTTTGCGGTGTCACATTTAACTTTAGATTTTAAAATTGGCTTAATATCTGCAGAAGTTCTAATACAGCATTCTACACATCTCAATCAAGAAATGTGTAAGGATGTTTGAATTTAAATAATGACCATCATTAAATGGTTATTTTAGTAATTAAAACAAACTCCTCTGAAACTACTACTCTATGTATAACTATTTGTGTATTCCTTGTCATGCGTTGTTTGCATTTTTAAATATTGTTTTAAAATTTGGGAAAATATAATATAAGAAAAATCACACTGATGAGACAAGCACATCATTTGTCTAGTATTACAACATTGGCACCAAGCAATTCCCCATGACTCCAAAGGTTAGCAGCTGGAACTGTACAATCAGCAAAATCCATGTTTTTTATTCTGTTTTTTATTCTGCCCCCCCAATCCTATTTGTATTTTTCATTTAAACATTTGTATTATATATTGTATTTGAAAGAGTTCTGCACATATTCTTTAACAAGAACAAGTAAGAGTTAATTTCTAAAATATTTATTTGGGGCACTCAGAAACAGTAACATGGGAAGGTTAATCACTGTCTATAAGGTTATTCAGCTTTTATGTTCCCAAGGTACTTACTTTAATTTTTGGATTCATAACATTACTTATTAAAATGATAAATATAAACTATTTAGACATTCTATATTTAAAATCTCTTTAAGAGATATAAATATATATACATATATAATATTTTAATAGGAAAATGTATGAGCAGGGCATAATACAGTAGTTCTCAAATAGGCTACATGTTAAATTCACCTGGGGCACTTTAAAAAAATCCCTTGCCAATTCATATCTCACATCAATAAAATAAGACTCTACAGTGGGGCACAGACTTCAGTATTTTTAGTAAAGCTAGACTGGTAATTCCAATGAACACTAAAGATTGAAAATCATTGGCCCATAAAAGTAATTGCAGAACAGAACATATGTAATTCCATATTATAATACTCTACAGTAATCAATATAAAATACTCATAACACACAGACTTTTCTATTAATTCATATTGTTAAGTAGCATTGGAAAAGCATTATTTCACTTTTGGTATTATAAATATAGAGAAAGCAAATAAAGCATAGCCATGCACCATTTAACAGTGGGGATACATTCTGAGGATTGTTATCAGTTGATTTTATCACTGTGCAATCATAGAGTGTGCTTACACAAACCTTGATGGTACAGCCCATAACACACCTAGGCTGTATGGTATAGCATGCAGTTCCTACATGACAACCTTTATAGCAGCATATTACTATACACAACCACTCGAGGTAAGTTCAAGCATAAGAGAAAGTGATGTACTTGAGATGTGGTAAACAAGAGATGTATAAGGCTGCAGCTGGTATAACATAGCACATTGTTTCACAGTAAGTTTTTTGATAAGAATGAATACACACTAAAATAATGATAAAATATATAATATAATAAATATATAAAACTGTAATATAGTTGTTTATCATCATTATTAAGTAATACATGCTGTACATTATTGTATGTGCTATACTTCCATACAACAGGCAGAGCAGTATACTTGGTTACACCGGCATTACTACAAACATGTGATGCGTTGTACTACAACATCATCAGGGCTGTGATGTCACTAGGGGATAGGAATTTTGCTCCATTATAATATTATGGGACTAATCATTGTAAATGCAGTCTAGCTTTGATCAATACACTATAATGTGGACATGACTGTATTTGAAAACTGATGTTTTCAAATAAATGTATTTGAAAATGATGTTTACATTCATTATTGTCTAAAATTGCATTTTCTTCAGAGATGCCAAAGGTTTTATTTTAATATGTTAATTAAATGTTACTTTTAGGCTTTTTATATCATCTTTTTCTCCTGAGAATATCCTCAGTCAATGTATGCCACTAACATGTTTCCAGTAATGTTTAATAGACAAATATGTTATATGTAAACCTTTTATATATAATGCATTTCTGATTTTTTCAGTTAAGCTCTGTTGCACAAGTCAAAATAAACACATTATATTATTAAGCAAAATGCCAAATTCTTCAATTAACAGAAAAGATGATTAGTGTTTGTACATATAAAAAGAAAAAAATTAATATAAAAACTCTTAAAATTAATATTTTAATGAATTAATAGATATGCCACCAAATTGAAATTATGTAATGTTTCACAATTTATGCTTGGGTTATTACTTTTTTCTTTTTTAAAATATACTTTATTGATTATGGTATTACAGTTGTCCCATTTCACCCATTTTATTCTCTTCCACCCTGCACAAACCCTTCCGCCCACATTCCCCACCTTTAGTTTATGTCCATCGGTACTATATATAACTTCTCTGGCTTCAACATTGCCTATACTATTCTTCATCTCCCCCTGTCTACTTTCTACCTACCATTTATGCTACTTATTCTCTGTACCTTCACCTCGCACTCCTCCACTGATAAACCTCCTTGTGATCTCCATTTCTGTAATTCTGTTCAAGATCTGTTGTTTGCTTAGATTTTATTTTTAGGTTCAGTTGTTAATAGCTGTGAATTTGCTCTCATTTTACTGTTCATATTTTTATCTTCTTCTTCTTCTTTTTTAGATAAGTCCCTTTTTCTTCTATTTTAGATAACTCCCTTTAACATTTCATATTATAAGGGCTGGGTGATGATGAACTCCCTCAACTTGGCTTTTTTTTAAATTATATTCTATTGACTATGCTATTATAATTGTCCCATTGCTCCCCCGTCATTCCCCTTCACCCTGCACACCCCCTCCCACCCACATTCTCCCCTTTAGTTATGTCCATGTGTCATAAGTTCTTTAGCTTCTACTTTTCCCACATTATTCTTGCTCTCCCCCTGTCTATTTTCTACCCACAGTCTATGCTACTTATTCTCTGTACCTTTTCCCCCCTCTCTCCTCCTCCCACTCCCCTGTTGCTAACCCTCCATGTGATCTCCATTTCTTTGTTTATGCTCCTGTTCTAGATGTTTGCCTAGTTTGCTTTTGTTTTAGGTGTGGTTGCTAATATCTGTGAGTTTGCTATCTTTTTATTGTCGTATTTTTATCTTCTTTTTCTTAGGTAAGTCCCTTTAACATTTCATATAATAAGGGCTTTGGTGATGATGAACTCCTTTAACTTGACCTTATCTGAGAAACACTTTATCTGCCCTTGCATTCTAAATGACAGCTTCACTGGGTAGAGCAATCTTGGATGTAGCTCCTTGATTTTTATGACTTGGAATATTTCTTTCCAGCCCCTTCTTGCCTGGAAGGTCTCTTTTGAGAAATCAGCTGACAGTCTGATGGGAACTCCTTTGTAGGTGACTGTGCCCTTCTCCTTTGTTGCTTCTAGAATTCTGTCCTTCATTTTAATCTTGGCTAATGTAATTGTGATGTGCCTTGGTGTGTTCCTCCTTGGGTCCAACTTCTTTGGGACTCTCTGAGCTTCCTGGAGTTCCTGGAAGTCTATTTCCTTTGCCAGATTGGGGAAGTTCTCCTTTATTATTTGTTCAAATAAGTTTTCTACTTGTTTCTCTTCTTCTTCCCCTTCTGGTACCCCTACAATTCAGATGTTGGGATGTTTAAAGATGTCCTGGAGGATCCTAAGCCTCTCCTCATTTTTTTAATTCTTGTTAATTCCTTCTTTTCTGTTTGGTTGTTTCTGTCTTCCTTCTGTTCCACTCCATTGATCTGAGTCCTGGTTTTCCTCCCATCACTATTGGTTCCTTGTGCATTTTTCTTCATTTCACTCACTGTAGCCCTCATTTGTTCATCTAATTTGTCACCAAAATCAACCAATTCTGTGAGCTTCCTAATCACCAGTGCTTTGAACTGTGCATCTGATAGGTTGGCTATCTCTTGGTTGCTAAGATGAATTAGCTCTGGGGCTTTGATCTGTTCTCCTGTTTGAGTCATTTTTTTTTTTTTTTTTGTCTGGTCGTGGCTGTTATATAGTCAGGGGTGGAGCCTTAGATGTTCACCTGGGCAAGGCAATCCAGTTGTTGGGTTGTGATGCTGGATGTGGGGGCCAGGTCCAAGAGGGAAGAATGGCACCTGCTCCACTCTCTCTTGGATTCCAGTCCCTTCCACCATTTTCCCCAAGCAAATTGGGCTCTTCTGGTGCTGATTTCCATGTGGGTGGGCTTGTGTATGTTCTAGGACCCTGTGGGTCTCTCTAACAAACTCTCCTGTGAGGCTGGAATTCTCTCCAGGCACGTCAACCCCCATAAGTGTTTTCAATTGGTGCTTTTAGACTTTATTTCCTGGCACTGGTGCTCTGTGTTGCACAGTCTGTCTTGCTGCCTATTTTCACCTAGTTTGTCTGTGTGCGAATGTGTGACCACAGTCAGCTGCCTTGTGAGCCTCACTTGGTCTGCTTGTTGCCTCCCCACTCTCGGTAACCACCGCCTATGCGCCTGGGGTGTGTCAACCGCCGCCTGTGTGCCCAGGACCACTAGCCACTGCTTTTTCCTGCCACAAACCCTCTCTGCCATCTTCTGACTCTCCCCTCTTACTGGTCTGGGTGAATCATTGTTGGACTTCCATACAATTCAATTTTCTATCTGTTTTGGTTGGCTTTTTCTTTGGTTCTATATTTTTTTGTCCTTAATCTTGGTTGTAGGGGAGAGAAGATGGTGGCATGGTAAGAGGACGTACATCTCTTTGCCTCCCACACATAGGTCTTAAACCGGGACATTTTTCAATGCAGCACAGCAAACAGACACCAGAAACACAGCATATTTGAAACAGATTATCGAAAATTGCAGTGGACGTTGAAAAACCGGACGGTAAGGAGAGTACTCCAGCAGTGCAGAGACCAGGGCAGGGCCGAGAAACCGGGCCAGGGCTGGCCGTAAGACGCAGGGGAGGGAGCTGGGACATCCGCTCCCTGGACAGTCAAGCAGGGACCCGCCTCGCCAGAATAAACCTGGTCGCTTGAAATCTCACAGACAGGAGTTAAGATCTCATAGCCCCGGGAGGATCGAAGGTGGGAGCTGGAGCGCGCGCCTTTGTCTGCGCCCAAACGACATTGTAAACAGCTGCTAGGGGATCGGCGCATTAGCGCGCCCAGGGAGACCTGGCGCAACAGGGTGCACAGTCGCTGGGCACCATAGGGGTTGAACCGTGTTCGTGGGACAGTTGGAACCTGTGCAAGGAAGACTCAGGGAACATTGGGACTTGTGGGCGTGCGACCACAGTTCGCGCCTGGGTCCCTGGGAAGAGAATCTAGGGACACCTCTGAGGACAGTAGGCCAGAGAAAACTGAATGCTGAACAAGGGAAAAATAAAAAACAATACGGTCACCCCTCGGCCACTACAGTCTTCAAGACCAGAAAAATCAGCTTGGCAAGATTGATAACAGCAAGAATTAGCGGTTTTGCTGTTATTCGTTTTTTTAATTTTTTTGGTGGTTTTTTTTTTTTTCCTCTTTTTCTCTTTTTCACTATTTTGATCTCTTTTACCCCTCAACTCCTTTTGGCTTCTCAATACTTCTTTCTTGTTTTACTCCTTCTTCCTTTCTTCCCAAGCTTACCACTCCTTCTTGTCTTTTTTCTCTTTTTCATTCTACTTTTCTTTATTCTCTTTTCACTTTTTTATTTCCTTTTCCTTCTTTTCTTTCTTCCTTTCCTTCACTTTTCTCTTTTTTAAACACATACAAGTGAGACACAAACAAAACAAAACAAAACAAAAAAAACCTAGAACTGTGGAAAGACCAGAGTTGGCCCCAAAGAAGGGGCATTTCAACAGCTGAGACACTGGAAGCAGTGAACACCAGGGTACCTGAAGGAGATAACACCGTTGAATTTCACAGGCATTCTAACACAGAGTCCACACCATAAACCCAGGGAACCAGAACAAACAAATTTAAGAAGCTGAGGCTAACAAGAAGAGTCTCACAAACAATGGGAAGACAAAGAAACAACCCCCAAATGAAAGAAAAGGAGGAAGCCCCAGAAAGAATGCTAAATGAAATAGAGGCAGCTCAACTATCCGATTT